>VDFB02353699.1:61725-99436 GCA_007258455.2 Sequoia sempervirens
AATTTGTGTAATTTTCCTCCAATTCTTTAATTTTCATAGCCCTCTCATTTTCCCTTGACTAATATTTTTTTAATAAGTCCTCTAATTGCTTTATTCTGTTAAGTGCCTCCTCCAATTACTTTCCTACATTTCTTTCCTCAATAACCAAATATTCATCTTTTTCTAAAAACTCAAATCATCACCCATGGAATAATCACAACCCTCACTATCATAGCCTTTTGGGGTTTTCTTTATCATCTTTTTAGCATCAAAGGAATCCTCTAAATCAAATTTAGAGGTGCTTGTGAAATACCATTGTTGTATAACTAGTGTATTTACATTGCCATGGATATCCCCCTTTAATTCTAAATCACTTTATATTGTCACAACATCTTCCTTTATCTAATTCTTAATTGATCCCCTCATAACACCTTTCTTCTTCAAGTGGTGTGAATGCCTAAGTCTGGTGGATTTCTTCTGCCTCTTGGTAGGTGCAGAAGAAGATTCACCTTTTCTTTTTCTTGTTTTTGGTGTTTTGACCGAAGTGGGGGTTTCTTAGGTATCTCCTACTATGGGTTTCTTAGAGGCTACAGGTGTTGAGTCTTGCAAGATCTTCTCCTCTAGCTCTCCTCTATTGTGGGTAGGTGAAGTAGCAGGGGAATCAAAGGGCATTTCTCTTCCCAATACAATAGGTGATTCCACATTTTTTGGAACAACAGGTCCTCAAGAATGTGATTAATATGACTACAATTTAGAAAGCTTTCTCATTAAACATGTGGGAACTGAACCCTCAAACTTATTTTTATCAATAGGGTAAATAAGAAGTAATGTGATAATGTAGTGTTGTTTCTCTTCCTTTTGCATTCATAACTCATTCTTTTCAATAGATTATAAAGAAAATTGGGAACATTTACATGCTTGTCATGGCAAAGGTGTATTAAAATTTTGAAATGGACTGTGTATAATAGAGACTTCCTACCATCACATGTGAGATACAAGTAATTATATATGAATCAACAAAATCCCAAGCTGATGACAAGGATAATCTTTTAGTACCTTGGGAGGATGAGTCCAAGTTCTCTCCGTGCTCTATGAATTCATCCCTACAGCGATAGTGTTTTCCTTAACTAGAAAATCCTCCCCTTCTCTTGGAAATCCTGAAACCTCTGTAATGGTGGCCTCTGAAGTTCCCACTTTCAACCCTCTTATAGTTGCCTCATCATGTTGTAAAGTAGCAACAAATTGTTGGGTCATAACTTCGTTGAACTCTGTGAGTTTCAAGAAGTAATCTATCCAACCAACATGCTAAAAAATAGGTAGCACCAATCTTTCTTCCATCAGTTAATTGTGTGTAGATGGTTCTCTTTGGATTATATCTCCACCCACACTAAAAATCTACTCTATTTTTTCTCAAATTATCTATTTATCAGTTTAACCACACTAATCCCTTTCTACTTGTGTGCTTGTGTTTTAAAAATGTGGTTATTCTATCCCTTCTCCTTTCCTTCTATGTTTGAATTGTAGCTTGGATGGTAGGATTGTATACATAATAGGGAGAAACAAAATGGAAAAGGATTTGTAGAAATTGTTTGAATTTTGTGAATCAAGAAAATGAAAATGAAGAGTATTGCTCCCCCCCCAACTAAAGCTATTAGTGTCCTCACTTCATTGCATTATACTTGGTGAAGGGTGAAATGATGTATTAGAAATATGAAAAATGATATGAAGATTGCAAAATCTAATATGTGAACATGTGAGAAAACAATTTCCATCTATGATAATTATGGAAAATTAATATGTGTACCTGTAGAAGTGTAGTGAACTAAAACTTAGCTCATGTGATAGTGACTCGAACTACCCATGGTGAGATTTGATGTGACCTCTCATATTTGCAATTGGTGATAAATTATATAACTACATGGCATATGGTGAATTATGTTTTTGAAACGTTGTAGGATGTATGGTGATATTATGTGAAATGAACAACATAGCACATGGAAATCAAGAAATGTGATATGAGTGGTACATGGGATGAGGTGGATGAAGTTGCTTGTAGTGAAATGATGGCTTTGAGGCTGCATGTGTGAAAGAATAAAGTGAAGATGGATGTATATGCAATTAATTCAGCTAAAATTTTGAAATTTCTAACACACAAGTGCCACGGTTTCCTTCAACAATAGGTCTCTTTTTGAATTTTGTCACATTTAGGCATGAAGCTACAAGTCCCTGCTGCATCATGGAATGCACTTGAAAATGATTGTTAATTGTTGCCACAGTGTTATATGTGCATTTGAAATGTGGTAGGAAATTATACTTGAATGACCTCAGTAGGTGAGTTGTGTAGCTCATATACTCAGTCATGTGGAGAACCTATTGTATCTACTGTTGAATCTTTGATGTCTAGTACAATGTTTTTATTAGAGTCTATTCCATATTGATACATTAAGGAATAAATAAAGTCATCCATCTACACTGGACTTTTATAAGTTTTTAATCTACGTCCATTAACCAATAGTGAAAATCTGACTGCATCAATAGTCTACAACCATACTGCACCATTTGGAAATACTAATTATTTCTCATAGGGACCTAACCATCTTGTTTGTAACTTTTCTTTATAGTCCTTGTATCCTAAGTCATAGATCAAAGCCCAATCCCCCACACTGAATTCCTTAGTTTTAATGAATTGATCATGCCATCTAATTCTCTAGTTTTGAAGAACCTTAGTATGGTGCATTGCTTCCATCCTTATTTCATCTAATGCATTAAAATTTTGTAATCTATCCTTTTGAGCTATTGTTAAGCCTAGTCCTAGTTGTACTATTGTCCTTGGTGTTTTGTATTCAAACTCAATAGGAATTAATGTTGTTTTTCCATACACCAACTCATATGGTGAAAACCTTGTTGTAGTCTTCCAAGTTGTCCTATAGGCCCATACTACCTTAGGCAACCTGGCTACCCAATCCTTCCTATGAATTTGTACTATTTTGGTTAGAATGTTTTCGATCTCCCTATTTGTTACTTCTACCTACCCATAGGATTGAGGGTTGTAGGGTGTTGACTTCCTATGCCTGATCTCATACTCTTTTACCAATTTATTGACAAACTTTGATGTAAACTAGGGACCTTGATCTATGACAATTTCTCTTGGTACTCCATACCTAGTAAATATATCTTCATATAGAAAATTTTCCATGTTTTCATCTCTTGCAAATTGTAATGCTTTAACTTCTACCTACTTTTTTAGAAAATCTATGTAGACTAACATATAGTCCTCATTGTTTGATGCTAATGATATTGGGCCAATAAATTCTAGCCCCCATTTATCAAATGGTGCTACTACTAACTATGATTGTAAAGGAATCTCATCTATTTTAGTTGTCCTTCCCATTCTCTGACACCTATCATAGATCCTAGTATATTTCATTGCATCCTTATGGAGAGAAGACAAGTAATAACCAATGGTGAGAATATCGAGTGCAGTCCTCTTTGCTAAAATGTTTCCCCCATAGGGTTCCTCATGGTAGGCTTTGAGGATATCATATACCTCATCCTCTCTAACGCATCGCCTCATAATATTATTTGGGCCTGTGTAGAATAAGCAACTAGCTATCCAAGAGTAGGGAAAACTTTTGTGTACCAATTGCCTCTTTTCTCTAGGAGAAATGAGGTGGTATTTGTCCTACTACTAGGTAGTTGGCAATATCATCAAACCAAGGTGTGTGTAGAGATAGAGCAAATAAATTTTCATCTAGAAAAGAATCATCAAAAATATCTTCTGCTAATTGAGTTGGTAATCTAGACAAAAAATCTACCACTACATTTTCTTTACCTAGCTTATCCACTATGGTGATGTCAAATTATTGAAGTAATAACAACCATCTGACAAGCCTAACCAACCACTAGTTTATTCATTAGATACCTTATTGTTGTGTGATCAGTGCGGATTAATACTAGATAGCTTGTGATGTAGTGTCTAAACTTTTTGATTGCATAGACAACTACCAACATCTCTTTTTATGTTACTTTATAATTTTAGTTCTGCCCCTTGTAGGTTATGTTGGAATTGACTGATTCAATCCACAGCTCCCATGAAACACTTGCAAGTGATTACCTATCACAATAGAGAAGATCAACAAGCGAGATTGTGCTCAATAACCTGAGAATTGTATTGATACAAAAAACTTGGATTATGTGAACAACTGTCGTGAATATGTTGCGTACAAAATTGATAAATAATTACAATGAATCAATCCTTATGAAAAGGATAAAAGCTAACCCTAGATTAGGGTTATATTAGAACATGAAAAGTGTCATCATAGGAATGAATGAGACATGTTCTAATATTAGAAGCTTTAATCATACAAAATGCAACTAATTAATAAAAGCAAATAATGAATTAAAAGCACTCCTAAGTTTAGCTTAAGTGTAATAAAGCATAAAGTGACCCAATTAATTAATGATTAATTAATTTATTAGGTGATGACTTTATTACTCTAAAACCCACCTTAAGATGAACTAGGGATAAACTAAACTATGATAAAGGAATACTTGAAAGGATGCATGAATGGGTCCTGCCCTAACGGCTGATGAGGTATCCATGTACATAAAGCTAATCTCTCATAACTGGAGAAAGGGAGAAAACCACATGGGAATAAAACTCCCCTCCAAAAGAGAGAAAATAAAAGAATGTAATGCACTAATAGAAGAAGGATAGAAGGTGGATTACATGATACCCCCCAAAGACAACTTCTATCACATAAGTACATATACAATGGTCTCCATAGGAGAGATAGAAAGAGACTAGAAGGCCCCCCCACAATGAAGAAACTCTTGTCGCAATGGTGGATGCCTGATGTAGAATCCAGAAAGAGATCCTGAAGCAAAAATAACATTCCTCCCCTTGGGAAGAAATGGATCCAAAGGACGATGTCGAAGAAACCCTGTGAAGAGTGATGAACCAATATGTCTCAAGATGTGTGCCATGATAGGATGCTAAAGAATCTCTGTGTCTGAATTGAAAAAAATGATGCCAAATCCAAATTGATGTGAAGACTCCTGAAATACAACCTCTGAAGGCAAGATAGAGGAGATGCATGTCCTCAATATAATCCTCAAGATTTGCAGTGTGAGACTCAACAAACAATGATGTGTCTGCAAGATAAGAATCCCATGATGAAGCAGAAAATGAATGACCAAGATGGTCATGATGCTGAATTGAATCCATAGGGGCCAATGTGGCAATACTGATGTCATCAGGAACAATGGATGATGCATGTGTAATCTTAGTCTGAAGAGTAGGAACTAGGAGACAAGCCTCTGATCCATCGGAACGTGCAAGACCTACTAGATACTCTAGGTCCTCTAATATAGCATCATCAATCAGTATATAATCTATAGTAGCCATGGGTAAGAGATAATCTGAAGTAGGATCCTCTGTGTATGGAAAGAGATTGGGGTCTCCATGGATTTCCAAAAGATGAGTCCAAAGTGTGTGGGGAAAATCAATGTCCAATACATCACACATAGTGTCAAAATTGACACTAGAACATATAAGTCCTACTAAATATTCTCTAATAATATCCCAAGCTATTTTTCTCCCTGGTGTGTTTGGTTCAGGTATGAGGTCATATAAATGAGGAAAAATATTAAGCCACCTACAATGTGTAAGTATGCCCTTTGCCCATGACTCATAATTATCTCGTTTTAGGATTACAACTGAAGGGTGAGTAGAAAAACCCATGATTACTCTTCAAATGAAAAAATATGAGAAAAATAATTTTACTGCATGAAAATCATGTGAAATAGAGCCAAATGACGCAAACATAGCATTCCGAAGTGCTAAAATGTCCAAGTAATTAAGCAAATTGTGTACACACCAAAAACTGAATAAAATGTACCTAGGGAAAGATCTAGGAAAATAAGTCTGATCATTGTGTAGAGCACTAAACCAAATTTCAATGCCTATTCATTTTTTAAAAAATAGAGACCGTATGCAAAAGATATGCCCTCAGATGCACAAAAATGATGATCTGACTTTGACTAGAAAAAACTGCAACATAACAAAAATACAGAAAACAACACCTTCACCATTAGATTGGGCTCAAAACCAGCTTTTTGACGATATTTCATTTTTGAAAATCTAAGTTTGGATGCAAAAGTTATGGCCAAAATACCAAAACTACTCCAAAAGGGTTTGGAGGAAAACCTGGCGGTTAGACTAGCCGCTAGCATTAATCGCTAGAATTAACATCTAGCGGTTAACCACTAGAATTAATAGCAAGCGGTTAATCGCTAGTGGTTTATTGATGGCAGCACCATTAACACTGTTTTTTTTAATTTCTTGGATTATGTGTTGTACCAAGCCGTATGACCCATAAATGAAAAAAATTGCCTCCCAGAGTCATTGTGTCCAATTTCAATGATTTGATAATCAATTTTGGGGTTTTTGGGTGCTCTAAACACGCTGGTGAGGTCTGTTTTGGCTCAAAATGCTCCAAAATTGCATGTATGCTCTAGATCTGGAAACCCTAATAAACTTAAAATCCTCGTAGATCTGATAGACTGAGGCATTTTTCAACGAAACAAAAGGAAAACTTGACTATTCTGATAGCTCTAGATTCAATGGAATGCTCAAAATTTGACAATGGATGATGGATATTAATGCATGAGTTGATTTCTTTGAAAAAATTGGACAAGGTGACTGCAGATCTGATGCTCTGATACCATGTTAGAGTAGATGGATATACTCCCACAGCTCCAAGAATCACTTGCAACAATAAACCTATCACACTATGAAGAAATAAGCAAGATATTATTGCTCAACAACTCAGATTTGATAAAACATCAAATATGGATTATGTGAACAATTGTCGTGAATATGCCGCCATACAAAATTGATAAATAATTACAATGAATCAATCCTTATGAAAAGGATAAAAGCTAACCCTAGATTAGGGTTATATTAGAACATGACAAGTGTCCTCATAGGAATGAATGAGACATGTTCTAATATTAGAAGCTTTAATCATGCAAAATGCAACTAATTAATAAAAGCAAATAATAAATTAAAATCACTCCTAGTTTAGCTTAAGTGTAATAAAGCATAAAGTGACCCAATTAATTAATTAGGTGATGACTTTATTACTCTAACAGGTTCTTGCTAATGTAATAAATGACATACTCTTTATTACCTTCCTTTTGTCCAAGTACTGCTCCTATAGAAAAATCAGAAGCATCTGTATGTATGTGGAAACAAGATGCCTAGTTTGGTCCTCTCAAGATAGGTGCTTTGGTCAATGTTGTCTTGAGTGCATCAAAAGAGTGTTGACAAGTAGTTTTCCACTCAAATTCTATATCTTTTTTTCAAGTAAAACAAATAAAGGGGCTGCAAGTTTTCTAAAGTCTTGTATAAATCTCCTATAGTACCCAACATGTCCTAGAAAACTTCGAACATCCTTTTGTTTTTGGGGTATAGGGAGTGTTGAGATTACTTCAATTTTATTGGGATCCACTTGAATGCCATCTTTTGACACAAAATGTCCTAGCACAATCCCTTGGGTCATCATCATGAAACATTTCTCATGACTAAGGGATAAATTATGTTCTTGAAACATTTTTAAGACCTTCTCTAGGTTATTAAGTGCTTCATCATATATGTCCCCATAAGTTATGAAATCATCCATGTAGATTTCCAAGGAGTCATGTGCAAAATCTAAGAATATACTCAACACTTCCCTTTGGAAAGTGGCTGGAGCATTACATAGCCCAAATGGAAGGAAAAATAAGCATACGTACCGCAAGGGAATGCGAAGGTTGTTTTTATCTTGGTCCTCTAGAGCTATTCTAATTTGGTTATAGCCATTGAATCCATCTAGAAAGGAGAAGCAATTTTTACCTGCTAAGGAGTCAAGCACTTGATCAATGAATGGTGGAAAGTGGTCTTTTTTAGTGGTTGCATTTAATTATCTATAATCCACACACACTGCCCACTTTCATCCTTTATTTGGGACAATTACTAGAGGTGACACCCATTTATTGTTAGAAATAAGATAAATGAAGCCTACATCAAGCAATTTTTGTAACTCAGTTTTGACTGTCTCTTAGTGCAGGGTTCATTCTCCTTTAGGATTTCCTTATTGGTTTGAAACCACCATTAATGTATATCATGTGCATACACAAGATTGGTTCAATCCCCTTCATGTCATGGTAATCCCATAAAAATACTACAACATGTTCCTTCAACACAGTGGTCAGGGAAGTCTATTGTGTAACAGTCAATTCACTGCTAACATTCAATGTTTTACCTTGCATGATTTACAAGATCTTGGATGTTGTTTGAAAAAATGAAAGCTCAAGTCCTACTATGTCTGGGAAACATTTTTGTGGTAGAAAGGTATGAAAAATTTAGGATATTGACTTTGATGAATTGATAGGGATAACATTTTGCTGAGGATCCTGTAGACATGTCAAGCAGTCCTGTTGCTGCGGGTCCCTACTATAGTTGTTTTGTATTATGTGTGCTATTAAATCATCCTCATTTTGGTTGCTTAATAGAGGGTTGTGTCCAATATTCATGAGTTTTTGTAAGGATTAGTGGTCTTCCTCATCTAGGGTAGGCCAAATGGTTTGCTCTAGGTCTAAATGAGGTTGTGTTGGTGGATAACGGACTAATTTCTTGGTCACATTTCCATTTAAAATAATCATATTTCTAAACCTATAGCCTATAAATTCATCTGTTGTTGTTAACCATGGTCTTCCTAGAATGAGAGGATATCTTGCAAGGTTGGCCTTTGGTTACAATACCATGAAATATGTAGGGTACTCCCATGAATCCAGTGTTATGACCAAGTCTTCAATGATGCCCTCAGGTTTAACTGTTGACCTATCTACCAGCTATAGGATAGTGGGTGTAGGTCTAAGATCTATCAACTATATAATAGTTGCATTATTTCCTTGGTCATCACATTAATAACCTCTCCCATGTCAATCAAGGTATTTTCGATAAGACTGCCATTTATCCTTACATCCATTATAAGACTTCCAAGATTTGCATACTTGGAGATACTTATGTTTGCCAACATAATGTCTGCAAGTTTCCCTAAGACATGAACAGTCTAAGGGTCTTTTCTCTTCCTTCCTAGTTTCTTAAGGGGTGTTGCTACAATAATGGGTTATGCTTTCTGGGGCATCCTGATTTTTGCCTGAAATCACATATTTTTGAAAAATATAATGATTTAAGCCTTTAAAGGTTCTATTTAATGGATTTTAATTAGAGAGGGTTTGATCAAACCCCCTTTGATTAAACCCCCTTGGATAGAACCCCATTAATTTTAAACCATACCTATAATGGAGTCTCCTTTATACCTATCAAAAATGTTGATAAAAACCACTTTTGATTTACCTTTTGGGGGATCAAATGAATTCACTTAAAATTTAAGTTTGTAAGTATGTAGCCCTTATTATAAGCTTCCCAAAAAGTGTACATTTAAATATATTTAATTTTATTATTGTATTTATTTTTTATTTCTTGTGAATGTAGGTTTTTGAATGAACATCAAGGTCTTTGTTTCACACATGAAAGAATAGGAAAATAGAGAAAAAAAAATCTCAAAAATACATGTGCACTAGGTATTGATGTCCTTATTCCAACAAAAAAGAATATGTTAATTCAATTGCATACAAAAAAAGTTATGTGGTATGAAGTACACCTCTGTCCAAATTATAATTACTATTGTTGGCATATGGCTTGTTTGATGGCATGTGGCTTCTAGTGTTGTCATTGATGGCAACCCAAGTCATCTCTCTGGTTCGCAAATTAGAATTTGCTCATACTGGCAGAAAGCAGAAAGAATAGGGTATCTGGTCAATGAGTTGATTGGTATGCTTCACCGGATCATCATTTTGTGTTGTGGATAGGATAGGTTGTTAAGCATATATGTTATCTCATTGTCAAGATTTGTGATGTTGCATTAATCGGTGTTTGAGCTTGGAGATCAGACATGATGTTTTTCTGTTTATTTGCTTATTGTGTAGACTTAGTGAATGCCGCATGTCGTAGATGTATAAGGAGTAATTGTTTAATTGTTTCTTGTGTTGGTTATTTTTTGTTGGGTCCTAGCTATGTCTTAGCTGACTTTGATGGGTGTGCATTAAATTTAATTTGTGATTTGAGCCAACCATTGAAGGATATTTCATGTTTTGTTAAAGCTGACTTGAAGCGATGAAATCTTTGTTAGCAAATATATATATGAGATCGATAATTCATTTTGTGTGAAAAAAGAAAAGAAAAAAAAGGTGTGTGAAAATGTGCGAATGTGTGTGAAGAGTAAAACAAATCTGTGTGCTAGTATTAGAAGGATGATTGAGCGATCTATGCACAATTTCAGAAGGGCAAAAAAATAGAATCAGTTAGAAGGGCTAAAGATCATCTATTGAGCTTCACAAGAACTGAATCTAGGCATTTGGAGATGCTATCCACTCATTTCAACCTTTTGTTGTAACTCAAACATTTTGTAAGGTAGTGAGCCTTCCTGTAAGCAGTATGCTTCTTGAGCAGTGAGCTCTAGGCAGTGTCCCTGAATGCATGTGCATTCCCTTTTATTCATACTTTTAACAGAGTATAATTGTGGACTAATATCCACCATGGTTTTTCCCCTAATAGGGTTTCCACGTAAAAATATTGGTGTTATGGTGTTCTGTTTATCTTCTTCTTGTGCTTGCAACTTCTCTTTTGTTGAAATGTTGTTAATGGTTTAAGATCTGGATTTAAAGTTTAAATTTGTTGAACACTGATTCACCCCCCCTCTTGGTGTTCCTTGAGTCCAACAACTATGACTTGGAAAATTAATTGAAAAAAAAATATGCAACAAAAAATTATGAAAAAATATCCATGTACTAGATATTGGTGTGAAAAATATATATTTTAAAAATTAGAATTGTATCCTTTCTATAAAAAATAGTTATGTGGGACGAAGTAAACATCACTTTTTAAAAATTTTGTTTAGTAGAAAAAATAAGTTATTAAAAATTACACAAAAGGATTCACAATTTATTTTTAATTTAAAAAAAAAAACATAATTATAATCTACACACAAAATCTCACATTTATCACTAGTTTTCTTCATCTTCAAATTCTTAATGGTTTAGCTGCTATAGGTGTAAGAAAGTGAAGATCTAGTGAAAAACGTTGATTTAAATGTCAAGTTTGGCCAAAAAGTGTAACCCATTATTGTGGGATCACCCTATAAGGAAATTTTCTCTCATTATTTTAGTGTAGATGGAAATCTCCTTGATGGCTTGGATGAGGGGTATCTTTATACACATGTATCCTTAAGTTTTCCCTATAGGGCAAGTTCAGCTTGTGTCTGATATTTTTGAATAGCTAATAATTCAGGGAATGGATGCTTTGGACTTGAATTGGTTTGTTTGACCTAATTTGACTCAAGCTCCATAGGTGGGTTGTCTAAGGTCTCTATTGAGGGTTCCTCATCTACCAACTCAGTGATTTGAGGGGATGAAGTTCCAACCAATGTTTTCCCTAATTTGAGGTGGAAATCACTCACCTCTACCCTATAAGCAGGGTATTGAATATCCTCATTAGTATAGGCATGTTGAACAAGATTATTATTTGGGTTAGGTGTAGGTTGGGTTGGCAGTTGAGGTTCTCTAGGTTTCTAAGGTGGTGGATTTGACATGATGGCTTGATGTTGTGGTTGCAAAGGCTACTAATAATTCATGTTTTGGTTTTTCCATTGCTGGCATTTTTTCCATTGAGGTTGTCATTGATTTTTTTGTAGTGGCCATTGGGGGTTTTAGTTGGATCCTTGATAGTTTTGTTGTGGCCACATTGTTTTTTGCTAATGGTTCCAGTTTGGTTGAGAAATTTTCCATTAGTTTTGTGTATTTTCCCAAGGCTGAGGGTTCCAACTAGAGAAATTTTGATTGCTAACTAGAAATGACATTATAATTAAAAGGATCTTAAGGCATATGTTATATTATCTTCCATGGTTTCTTTGAACAATGTAGAACACTTTTCCATCTTTACCCTCCAATGCTTGAAAGTTTGTTTTCCCTAGTCCGTCCTCAAAAATACTTGCCACTCTTTTGCTCTTGCAATTATATTCTCTCTATCTACAATTAGGGAAGTATTCAATAAGGATTGCCTTTGCCTCTTCTTGCTTCTTCTTCACATGTAGATTGTCCAATTGGGTAGCCAAATTGCATATGATGTCTTCTTTCATGTTTGATAGCAAGTTACTTAATTCCACTCTAGAGAATCCATTAGATGTCTTGTTGATGGAAGTGTTCTATCTCCTTTGACCTTCTTTGTGAAAGACCTTGAATAGTTTTTGCATTCCTTGCAAATCTCCTAAAATGGTGCTTGAGAAATATCTCCTATCCCAATGAGATTAAGTGCATCCATACAATCCTCATTAATACCCATTAAAAATATTCTTTAGAGACTCATTAGAGAGCCTATTTTTGTGGGATTTCTTAAGGAAAAACCAAAATCTTTCCATGTAGTCTTCCAAATATTCATCCTCCTTTCGAGACATCCTAAAAATGTAATCTCTTCTCCTATCAATTAATATACATTAGTCTTGGTACTTCTCCAGGAACTTTGTCTTCATTGTATTCCAATTAGGAACATCTTTGTACCCAAACCCATAAACCATCTTAAAGCAACATCCTTCAAGGTTGCTGGAAATAGTTTGAGTCTATGTGCATCTATTATATAATCATAGCTTCTACACAACACATCAAACTCAAACAAGAAGGTATCTAGATCCTTAGTAACAAAACCATAGAAGACATGCAATACTAAAGGAGGTATGTTCTTCAAGGTAGTTTCACTCTCCTAGTTGGCAATTGGGAACTCAAAATTTACATGTTCTAGTGGGTCATCCACCACTACATTAGCCATGGTTTGGAAGGTCTCCTTTGTATCTAGAGTGGATGTTGGTGTTAGGGAAAGTTCTTCTTTAGGAATACCCTCACTCTGATCACTTTGATCACCAATATCCTCTTTAGCTTCATGTGTTGAGGGTAGAAATCTTCCCCAAGCATCTTACTACCTCCACATACAAAAGTTATGACTTTTGTGTCACCAAATCCTCCACAATGTTAGTAAATTTTTTTGGTTTTGGTAGATTAAAACATAATAATCCTAATGTTGGAAATAAAACTCTAAACTAAGAAAGCTTGAAATAACATAGGAGAATCTTGAATGTAACACTATCCTCGATAACAACACCAAAAAGTAAGGCCCAACTAATGCTCAAAGAACTTGGTGATGTACACATAATTTAGAGGGTGTTCCTAATTAAACAATCTACCAAACCTTTGTAAAGAAACCAATTAATTATCAACCAGTGCTAACATAAGCTTGTGATGATGCTAACACTATATGTGCATCTGGAGAGATTCTATACTACATATATCATTTAGTATAGGTTGTTGACACATATACAAAAGGAAATGAAGCTTAAAATATAAAAAAAGAAAAAGGATTAAATCTGTTGAATAGGACAACTAAGAGGGGGGTGAACCAGCTGTCATAGATTTTAACCTTTGATTCAATCACCAGAAATAATGCTTAAACCCGCTTAAATGATTAATCATCAAATGCCAATGCAAAAACTCAAATCCAACACATAAACACAATAACACAAAATTTACATGGAAAACCCAATGAGGGAAAAACCATGGTGAGGATTAACTCACACTATAGAGAATATCAAAATTTATTACAAAAGGCTCACTGCCTGAAAATAAGGCTCACTGCCTAAAACAAGGACTCTTTATTCGAAACAAGGACTCATTATCCAACAGGGCTACAACTCGGAGGGCTCACTACCACAAAAATACAAAGAAGACAAATAAGACTTGTTACAGAGAGATAACAGTCCCAATGCAACAAAGGATTCCACCATAGCCACTTGATCAACTTGCATGAATGATAGAGTTCACCTTCTGCTCACTGCATCTGGAAACTCAGCATTAAGCTTCACACTGATCTGCCACACACAACTTACACTTTCTGAATAACATCAAAGTTACATCTACTCTTTCACTTATCTTCCTTCTTTTCTTTTGCATGTTTTTCACTACTAGCTCATCCTAAATTTATACTATCTCCAACCTTGAAAAAGATGCAAAGTTGGCCATCCAAATTCAAATTAAAATTATGTCGGCACCAAAACTTCCTAGGGTGGAATTAGAATTAGGGTGACCCAAACCCATGCTTCATTAGGACTCAAAATAGATCCAACACGTTTCATTAACTTCGAAGACAATGCTTAACACATGGTCGGCCAAACCAGTGTAAAACACATAAAAAAATTAAGCTCAAAAATTCTAGAAACCAAAAATATCTTCAATGCAATTAGAACATCTTAACTCAAGAACCAGAAGTCAAAATACTTCATCAAAGAGAAATCCGGACCAACAACTTTTCTCCTAGACCTCAACCAGAACACAGAAAAGCATAGTTCACAATTGGTGAACACAACTCGAACTTCACAATGAACCATAGCCAAAAATCTAGATATAGCAACCTTCAACAACCATGATCAACATATCTGAACCCCATGAACATAGGAGCAAATATAGGATCATCATCCTGAGCAGCAACTGAATACCTATAATTTTCCTTTAATATAATTCTCTCAATATCCTCAACATATACAGCCAACAACAACTAGTAGATAGCAGTTGAATAGTTGACATCAATGATGTACACCTTCATTCCTTTCTCTATTCTTCAAAAAATCTCTCCCTTTGTCATTGATGGAAACACATGATGTGAAAAACCATTAAAGACACCATACCAGTTCTGAATACACTTCTCAAGAGTTTTTCCTTTTTGCTTCTCCCCCTCAAAAGATTATCTTCCTCATTATCTGATTTCTCTCATTAGCTTTCTCTCCCTCTTTGAAATCAATGGAAAAGGAAAAAGATATGTTCATTGAATCTTCCTTTGACATGAAAACAAAATACTCACAATGGCAATAGTTGAAACTACCTGCTCCCCTTGAGAGGTAGCCAACAAAACATCAGTCCAAAAAGATAGAACCATGAATCCACCAGATTGATGCATCTCCAAATGCATCTTATTTTATGAAAGGAGGGGAAATAACCCCTAAATTCTCCTGAAGATACTCAAAAGTATCTTTAGGAAGAGCCTTTGTAAATATATCAACAATCTAATCCTTTGTTGAAACATACTCAAGCTTGAATTCATTCTCTATGACCTTCTCTCTCAAGAAATGATATATGATAGATATATGCTTCATCCTCGAGTGCATCACATGATTCTTCAAAATGTTAATTGCACTTGTATTATTATAAAAGATAGAAATGGAATCATCATATAGTATTGTGATATCTTTCAATGTCTGTTTCATCCATAGAACTTGTGTATAACAAGATGCAACAACAATATACTTAGCTTCAATAGTAGACAAAGATACTGAATCTTGCTTCTTACTTAACCATGCCACCAATTTGCATCCAAGAAAGAATGCACCACCACTTGTACTCTTTTTGTCATCTACACATCCAACCCAATCTACATTTGTATATGCACTAAGTGTAAAGTCAATATCTTTAGGATACCACAATCCATAATCCAGAGTGTCATTCAAATATCTAAATATTCTTTTAACAACAACAACATGTGTTTCCTTCAGATCTTCTTGAAATCTATAAATAAGATCTAGGTCACATGCATAATATCCAGTCTAGTAGCAGTCAAATACAGTAGTCCACCAATCATAGATCTATATTTTCCCTGATTAGCCTTAGGTGAATCATCATCTTTACCCAATTTGCAACCAGTCACCATAGGAGTACTTACTAGTTTGGAACCATCCATCCTGAACTTCTTCAACATCTCTCTCACATACTTATACTGTGAAATGAAAATTCCTTTCTTTGTTTGATTAATTTGTAGCCCAAGAAAGAAATTCATCTCCCCAAACATAGAAATTTGAAATTCTTTCTTTATCTCTTCTACAAACATCTTGCACATATTTTCATTTCCTCCAAAGATAATGTCATCAACATATACAACTACAATCAAGATTCTATCATTTTCAATCCTAAAGTACAAATTACTGTCTGTTGTACCTTTGTTAAATCCTTGCTAAATAAAATACATGTCTAACCTTGCATACCAAGCTCTAGGAGCTTGCTTCAATCCATATAAAGATTTATTCAATCTGCACACCATATCTAGTTGATCTGTTAACTGAAATCCTTTTGGTTGTTCGATGTAAACTTCTTCTTCCATCTCACCATTTAGAAATGTTGACTTGACACCCATCTGATAGACTTTGAAATCTTTATAAGCAACCAATTCCAAGAATATCCTTATAGCTTCCATTCTTGCTACCGAGGAAAAAGTCTCCTAAAAATGTATGCCTTCTACTTGTGAGTAGCCTTTACACACAACCCTCACTTTATTTCTGACAACTTCTCGATTCTTATTCAACTTATTTCTGAATACCCATTTTGATCCAATGATATTTTTATCTGTAGGTCTTGGGACCGATTCCCAAGTCTAATTCTTCTCAATCTGAAAAATTTCTTCTTTCATTGCTTCCTTCCAATGTTCATCTTTACAAGCTTCATTTACTGTCTTCGGTTCAATCTCATAGAATAAACACAAATTTACTTCAACAACTTTGGTTTTGGTTAACACGCCTTTTGTCTTGTCTCCAATAATCTGATTTTTTGAATGATTCCTCTATACATATTTTGGTGTCCTAGGGGACATCATTGGAGCATCTTCTTCTCTTTCATTCTTTTCATCCTTCTTCTTTTGCTCATCTTTATCCTGTTCTTCCACAATTTCTTCTATTCTTGCACAATCATGTTCATCAATAGAGTTCTTTATTGTCTCATCAACCTTCACATTCGAGTTCTCTACAATCTTTCTCAGTATTTTATTGAAAATCTATATGCCTTTCTTTTGTTAGAGTATCCAAGAAATATGCCTTCACTTCTTGCATCAAAATTGCCCAAAGTTTCCTCATCTCTTATGATATAGCATTTGCTTCTAAATACCTTGAAATATTTAATTGTAGGAATTCTTCCGTGCCATAGCTCATAGGGAGTCTTTGTATTGTCTGCTCTTGGTTGAACTTGATTGAACACATAAACAATAGTATGAATAGCTTCTTTCCAGTAAACTTCTGATAATCTGACTTCAATAATCATGTATCTAGCAGCCTCTTGAACTTTTCTATTTTTCCTTTCAACAACTCCATGTTCTGTTGAGGAGTTCTCGGAGCAGATATTTGTCTCTTTATTCCATGCACTTCACAAAACATATTGAACTCATGGGAGGTGAATTCTCCACCTCTATCAGATCTTAAGCATTTTATTTTCAAATTCACTTCATTTTCAACCATAGCCTTGAATGCCTTGAATCTATCTAATGCATCTGATTTCTCTCTAAGAAATGTAACCCATGTATATCTAGAATAATCATCAATTAAAAGCATAAATTACCTTTCACCAAGTAGACTTCACACTCTCGCAGGACCACAAAGATTTGTATGAACTAAATCCATTAGTCCAGTAGGAGATTGTTCTTTTGATCTGTAATGATTTCTTGCTTGCCTCCCAAACTAACAATTCCTGCAGATAGCATTGATAGGCTTTGTAATTCTTGGTAAATATCTCACGGCCTGAACAACACTAATCCTTTCCAAGTTATCAAAATTCATGTGGCACATTCTCCTATGACATAACCAATTGTCATTTATCTGAGTCATAAAGCACCGTCCATCATCACCCTTAAGTTGATAAGTATTCCCTTCATATTTCTTTCCTGAAGCAATCAATGTTCCAGATCATTTTTTTATCTCATATTTCTCATCCTTAAACACAAGATCATATCCTTTTCTACACATCTAAACAACACTCAACAAATTATTCCCTAAACCTTTAACATAGTAAACATCATCAGTATGATGCTTGCCATAAAAAATTACTGAACCTATCCCACAAATTTTAGCACCAGTATCATCTCCAAACATAACCAATCCTCCATCATATTTCTCAAGATTCAAAAACTTACTCTTATCACCAGTCATGTGATGTGAACAACCACTATCAACTACCCAATTTTTTTTTCTTGTTTAGCATGTAGGGAAGAGATAACGGTACCTTCATTTTTCTCCTTTTCCTTCTTCAAAGGGATTTCCTTTACCTTTTTTTCTAAATTTGTAGAAGTAGGTTCATCCTTAATTGCGAGGAACAAACATTCATTGTCATCTGAATCTTCATCTAAAATACTAGCATTCTCATTCACATAGTAAGCTTTGTTAATCTTCTTTCCTTTCTATTCTTTTTCATATCTTTGTTTATTCCTTTTAGCTCTTTCTAGACACTTTGTAGCATAATGACCTATTTCTTCACAACTAAAGCATTTAAAGGGAAAATTTCCTTCATACTTACTGGATCCTTTTCTCATTCTTCTTACAAAGTTAGCTTCTATTTCATCAAAGTTTTCTTCATCCGGATCTTCAGCTTTTGTAGCTTTAAAAGCAATCTCTATTTTGCCTCCATTTCTTAAACTTGGCTTCCTCATCTCATAAGATGTCAAAAATCCTAACAGAAGATCCTTGGCACAAGTCTTATAATCTATTGTCTGCTCAATGGCTAAACCCACAAAAGTGGTTTACAATTCCAGTGAGGAAGGAAAAGTTGCAAAAAATGACCCCATGCAAAAGATTTTGGTTTTTAGGGGTTCGAAGGAAATTTTTGTTCGAGTGAACCAAAAGAGGGTTCACTAGGACATTGGTTCGAGAGAACCCAATAAATGCAGGGTCCCACCATTCCTCGAAAAAAACAAAAAGAAAACCTTTGTGGAAAGGGGGTTCGCTCGAACCCCCCCAGGTTCGCCCGAACCCCCCTTTTCCCACCTTCTCCCCTCTGACACCAAAACACTCCAAAATTTTTCCCTTCAAAGCTCAGGTTGAGGACGAAAATGGAGGAGACTTCACAAACCCAACTGGATGATGGTAGTCCTCGAATGAGCTATCAATGAATACAATTTTAATATGTTTTAGTTTTATTATATAATTATTTTTTTAGTTTTATTAAACATAGGTTTTTCACAAAAAAATCAAGCTCTCTATTCTGTACATGTGGAAAAATAGTAGATTATCATTTTTTTTAAAAATTATGAGTGCACAAGATATTCAAGTTTTTAATCCAACAAAAAAAAAAAGAATTTTGATACATACAAAAAAAGTTACGTTGTATACGGTTTGCCTATGTTTGAATTGTAATTGGTTTGACTTTGAAACTTGATTAAGGAAAAAATATTCAGTAAAATACTATGAATTGGAAGCACTAGATATCATAGTTACAAATCTAAATTCAAAAAAAAGAATTTTATCCTTCATGGAAAAAGTTGTATACGGGAGCGCCACTTAAAAATGGTGATTACTGAAAAAAATAGTTTTCAAAGGAGATGGAAAAAAAAGTGCAATCTGATTCCAAAAAAATTGAAAAAAGTATATTTAGAATATATAGACAAAACGTCACAAATATTTAGTTTGCATCAACTTTAAATTCCTCGCGGTTTAGCCGCTATAGGTGCCCGAAAGTGAAGATTTAGTTAGAAAAAAATATTTCAGTGTCCAGTTTGGCCAAAAATTGTAAACCAGAATTGTGGGATCACACCAATAGAAATCACCTTCTCACTATAAGCACCAAATTTTTTTTTTAGAATCTTCTTTACAATCTTGGTTTCATCTACAGTAGCTCCAAGTGATCGCATTCCATCCACTACCTCATCCAATTTTTGCACATAAGCTTTAACATTTTCATCTTTAGACATATGTATAAGATCAAACTATGTTTCCAAATTCCATAATTTTTCTTCTTTAACTCTTTCATCACCATCATGTGCTCTTTCTAAAGCATCCCAAACTTCCTTAGCTGTCTTCAAATTTTGAACCTTAATCAACTTAGAATGTACTAGACTATGCTTCAAGATGAACTTCGCCTTATTGTTCACTTCATGTGCTCTAATCTCTTTGGGTGTACTTAGACCATTATCAGAAGGAGTGTAAGGATGCTTGTAAGCTTTGTCCATATCATATCCATAATACTCTAGATATTCTTCCATTAATACTTTCCAGATACCATAATTAGTTCCATCAAACCTTGGATAATCAAAGACCATTTTGCTAGCCATCCCAGGCCTTCCTCAAGTGGTTAAGCTCTTCCCTAAGGAACCAAGCTCTGATACCAATTTTTGAATAGGACAACTGAGAGGGAGAGTGAATCAGTTGTCACATATTTTAACCTTTAATTCAATCACTGGAACTAATGCTTAAAACTGCTTAAATGATTAATCATTAAATGCCAATGCAGAAACTCAAATCCAACACATAAACACAATAACACCAGATTTACATGGAAAACCCAATGGGGGAAAAACCAGAGTGAGGATTAAATCACTATAGAAAATATCAAAACCGATTACAAAAGGCTCACTACCTGAAACAAGGCTCACTACCTGAGATAAGGCTCACTGCCTGAAACAACTCACTGTCTGGAACAAGGACTCATTGTCCAACAGGGATACAACCCAGAGGGCTCACTGCCACATAGATACAAAGAAGAAAAAGAAGACTTGTTACAAAGAAACAACAATCCCAATGCAACAAAGGATTCCACCATAGTCACTTGATCAACTTGCATGAATGATAGAGTTCGCCTTCTACTCACTGCATCCCAAAACTCAACATTAAGCTTCACACTAATCTACCACACACAACTTACACACTAAGTTCTAAATAACATTAAAGTCACATCTACTCTTTCACTTATCTTCCTTCTTTTCTTTTGTATGTTTTTCATTACTAGCTCATCCTGAATTTACACTATCTCCAACCTTTAAAAAGATATGTAAAGTTGACCATCCAACTTCAAATTCAAATTAGGTCAGCTCCAAAACATCTGAGGGTGGAATTAGAATGAGAGCGACCCAAACACACACTTCACTGGGACCCAAAATAGATCCAACATGCTTCATTAACTTTGAAGATAGTGTTTGACACACGGTCGACCAAACCAATGTAAAACACATAAAACAATTAAGCTCAAAACTTCTAGAAACCAAAAATATCTTCAATGCAATTAGAACATCTTAACTCTAAAACCGCAAGTTAAAAGACTTCATCAAAAAGAAATACAGACCAAAAACTTTTCTCCTGGACCTTGAAACCAGAACACAGAAAAACATAGTTCACAACTAGTGAACAAAACTCGAACTCCACAACAAACCAATAGCCAAAAATTTGGATATAACAACCTTCAACAACCATGATCAACATTTCTAAACCGCATGAACATAGGGGTAAATATAGGATCATCATCCTGAGCAGCAACTGAATTCTTGTAATCTTCCTTTAATACAATTTTCTCTCTTGAAAACATGTGTGAGATGGATTTAATGACTTAGGACATAAAGCACACCCACTTTCCAATTATTTCCATTTTAATGTACTTTTGTATTACTTAGGACATAAAGCACACTCACTTTCCAATGCTTAAAAAGGTGTGAAACTAGGTTCGAGACGCAAAAACCTAGGTGGGACTCATTCACCCAAGGTGGTGAATGAGTCATAGATCACTAAATCTAGGCCACATAACCTAAAAACACCTGAATTATGATTGGATATTGATTTATGTCAGGATTATCCTAAAAAAGATGCATTAAATGAGGCTTGTGGATGCAAAATAAGGCCAATTAAAGCATAAATAAGTACAATTATTAATGACAACACTAGAAAAGTGTGAAAGTGTGTTACAATACTTTACAACACTTTAGATAAGGCATGTGCTTAAGGTTAAAAATAGATTTATTAGCTGTAGTTAGTTAATAAAACCTCAAAAAAGTGTGAAAGTGTGTTACAACACTTCACAACACTTTAGCAAGGTACCATTTATCTTCATTAGTTCACAAGGGCCCAAGACCTAATGTGAATGTGTCAAACACATTACAACACTAAATCAAGGCACCATTAAGCCTAGTCTACAAGGAGGTCCCAAACAAGCAAGGAAAAGTAGAAGGGATACTTTTTCCATTGCCACACATTTTGCTTACTCTGGCTTCTTGGCTACAAAGATTTAATTCATCTAACATATACACAATACTAATAACCATAAATTAAACATAGATCCACACTGCATTCCACACACATTCACACATCTAATTATGCAATTACCATCATATCATTATCATAATTCCATACATCAAAACCTGGTTCAAGTTGCACGAAAGACATAAAAAGATAGATAATTTTAGGAATGTATATGAATAAGTATCTGGAAATGTCTGAAAGCATGAATTTAAACAACAAAAAACTAGCTAATATTTGGTCTCATCACATCCCATAAAATCATCATCAAATTTAGGACACATTTTTATAATAATTGGTGTACCAACATGAAATAAAATACTCAATAGATTACAATCATGCATATCAACTTTTTTATAAAATGGTATCCACATACTTATCTTGAATCAACCAAAATTTTCGTGTACTTGATCACTATCAAGATTTTTGATCTAGGCTAGAACTGGGGTAAAGAGTGAAATAGATTTAATGTTTAATAACTAAATTCAATTTGGTCTAAGTGTCAATCTGAGAGTATAAACTTACGAAAGTTGTGGATATATGCGCAAGGGCTATAGGTTGTGAGATGAGTGTAGATTAAATGCAAATACAACATAAAAATACTCATTTAACTTACTACAAAAATTTTGTACTATTGTAAAATATGCTACATGAATTGTACAGGTTGCTACAGGAACTCTATGTAGGCGATAGGAACTGTAGTCTTCCAAAACTATGCAAATTTCTACAACTATAGTCCTATGAAATAAATAATTTAAAACTAAACTGAAAACATGTAAATGAAAAGAACTCTCATTAGCAATCACAAAGTTACTCACACATTTTAATAAATAAAACAAACTATGATATTAAAGGAAAACACAACATAAAAATTAACATCACCCCCATTTCAAGAGAGTTGGCCCTCCTCTCCTTCCATGATGTGACAAAAATAATTTACTGCAAACTCGTTAAGAGTTCAAACCAACTATTGTGTATTATTTTTTTTCTAAAAAAATACATTCCCCTTCTCACGCCATTTCTTATGTATTATATAAGAAATGAGATATTAATAATTTACACAATTCTTCCCTATGATCTCTCCACAAAATTAGATCTCAAATGAGAGAATCATGTAACTAAGATATTCTTAACATGGAATTTTTGCATGGGACTTTCTACAAATTAGATAGTATACTCTACATGTTTTGACAACATATTTTTAGTTGTATGTGTAGTACTAGCATGTGATTTTTTAATTTTATGTCCCTTTATTATTCTTAGATTATTGTTAGAGTTGTTATATAATATTAGACTTTTATAATAATAATACTATTATAGGCCTTGTTCCTTTTATCTAAAAAAAACATGGCAGGTTCATTTGATAACAAAATAACCAATATATCTAGAGACGAGTTGATGGTGAGCAGAGAGAAAAGGGGCAAGGGTAGGCGTTTGAATTCCCCTATTACAGAGGGTGAGGGAGATGTTGATTCTAAGGATGAGGCAAATGGGTTGTGGTTGGTACTTCCCGACGACTGGCTTATTGGAGTCGGCAAGGAAGTGGCAGAGTTGATGATAGGTGATTTGTTGTCAGTGAAAGAAGTTGTGGGTTGTTGTTTGGAGTGGCAAAGTAGGAAGAAGAGCGGGAGTAGAAGTTTGAAGTCTTCAGTTGGTTTTATTTTTGGAGTTCGTAAGGAAGCAATAGGGTTGCTGACAGTGGATGGTTTGTTGTTGTTTGGTCCATGTCTATTTTTGGTAGATGGTGTTGTGTTGGAGCCCTTATCCTCTAGGATTCCTTTGTGTGTGGTGTTATTCTATGTTGGAGCTAGTTTGAGGGTTATTTTTCTTCTTTTCTTTACTATTGTTAGCTATTTGGGTTTCTATGTTAGAGATGGGTGTGTGCCTTTTCTCCTCAGGTCTGTTTCCAATTAGATCCCCTGGTGGTTAGGATAGGGTCTTTGGAGAGTTGTGATTAATGTATTTTTTAGTATAAATACTAAGATGGAGTGGTGATTTTTTCTCCATGTTTCTGTTGTGGATGTTTTTCTGGTGGAGGAAGGTATCTCTCTTTTTTTTTCTACTTGAATTTTTTGTTCTGGCTGATTTTCTCTGTTGGCTTGGTCCCCTTATGGTCTGTTATGTTCTTCTTGTTGTTGGGGGTTGGTCTATTTTTGGTAGATAGGGAGCTTGGACCATTCCTTGAATTTGTTTCCCTGGATGGGTTGTGTTCTTTCATAACTCAATTTTTTCCTAAGGAAGTATTGACTGTCCCTTTCTCTGCTTGTTTGTTGCTTTTGTCTAGGATCATCATTACCTAGATTTATAAATCTTGTGTTTTTCTCAACCCCTCTTAGACTCTGAAGATATTTTTAAAGGTTGGGGCTATTGTCCTCTTGTTGGCTAAGCTTATCCAAATTTTTATTTCGAAGGCTCAAGTTTTCCTATTTTTTCTGCTAATGGCTATGGTGTTTTCTATATTTTTCTTCTTGTTTATGTTGCTCTTGTAGTCAAAGGATGTTGGGTGTGCCCTGTCTACTAGAGTTCCTTTCTTCTAGGTTATACTGTTGGTGTCTTCTATTGAGGTGGAGACTGCTCCTATTGAGGTGGAGCCCTCTCTTATTGAGGTGGAGCTCGATGTTGTTGGATTGGTTGGAAGAGCTCTCCATCTCTACCTGTTCCTATTGAGGTGGAACTTGTGTGTGTTAGAGAGTGTTGTCTTTGGTAGTATGGGTTCATTTCTCATCCTCTCATATAGAGGGGAGCCCTCTCCTATTGATAAGGAGTTTGGGTTGGAAACTTAGGAGGAATGGTGCTAGAAGATGACTATTGTTCCCTAGGGTTTTGATGTGTTCTCTAATTCCCCTATGGAGGTGGGGAGTTTGGATTTGTTGGAACTATTGAAAATCAAGGTTTTGTTGGTGTTCTACACCATTATGTTGTTTATCTTCTTTGGCTTAGCTCTAGTTGTTCTAAGCAGATGGTTAGTTGTGGCCTAGATGACACAGTTGTGTTTATGATCTATTAAGGATTCTTGGTTCCTTTTAATTCCTAGTTATTTTTGGGTTTAAGGCCCTTTCTAATCTTGTTTCTGTGCAACCTGTATTTGTATTGTTATTTTATTAGTGGTTGTTGTTTGTTTGGCTATTGATGGTTTGCAAATTATTTCTTTTGCATCTTTATTTCTTATGATAGGGTTTTAGGTCCCTTAAAAACCTATTTGTAGTGGGTTTTAGGCCCCATCAAAACCTATTTTCCCTTGATAAAATACAAAATAACCAATATATCAAATTGCTTTTAACAAAATAATATGAACATTTTTTTTTGTCTCATGGCCATAATAATAGGGAGCATAAAAGTTGTTTATTCATGACCATTACAGTATAATAATTTATTATAACAAAAGATTAAAATATATCTTATCAAATATAGTGAAAAGTGATTATTGGCTAGAAATAATTTGTTAAAAAATGCATCCACGGGTGACAAGAAGTCTATGTTTTTCTCCTCCGATAGCATGTTACAATATTTATTTTCTCAGCATAATGGTAGAAAATATTAATAAATACAATCTAATATTTATTATTCACATATTTTATCTAAAAACTAAATTAAATATTACTTATATATATTTAATCATATCCAACATAAAGGTGGTAAAATGATATAATATTGCATGGAAATGGAATATGAAAAATACTAAAATATGGGATGTAATGAGACATGAATAAATCTCATCAATTTCAATCCCAAGAATATACTTTGTAGACTTGAATTCCTTCACATCAAATATACTATAAAGATAATATTTTATCTCTTTGATCATAACCTTATTGTTACCAATAAAAATTATATCATCCACATACAAGACAATGAAACTAGAATATGATAATCAATAATCTTAACATAAACATAATGAACTTCCTCACTACTAAAAATTACAAAAAAATGGAAAACATTCAAGCTTCTTGTACCACATCTTGGGTGAGTACTTTAGACCATATAATGAACATTTCAAATACAAACCAAATGTTACTTCCCTTTCAAAAAAACTATCTAGCTATCACATATAAATCTCCTCCTAAGATCCCCATGCAAGAAATTAGTTTTAACATTCATTAGCTTAATCTCAAAAGTTGATAATCAATAATCTTAACATAAACATAATGAACTTGCTCACCCCTAAAAAGTACAACAAAATGGAAAAGAATCAAGCTTCTTGTACCACATCTTGGGTGACTATTTTAGACCATAAAATGGTCATTTCAACTATAAACCAAATGTTCCCTCCCTTTCAAGAAACCATCCAACTATCACATATAAACCTCCTCCTAAGATCCTCATGCAGGAAATTGGTTTTAACATTCATTAGCTCAATTGTAAAATCACAAGTTACAATGATAGATAAAATTAATATAATAGAAAATAACATAGAAAAATGACAAAAAATTTCACCAAAATTAACTCCCTCTCTCTTGGACTAGCTCTTGCCCATCAATTTGGCTTTGACCACTCTAATTGACTATTTACACTAATTTTTTTGTAAACCCACTTGTAACCAACGAGATTTCTTCCCCCATGAAAAATTATAAGGTCTTGGGCATCATAATTATCCAAGGTCGTAATCTCCTCCTACATGGGATAAATCAAAGACTCACTATCCTCTTAAAAGAGAGCCTGCCTAAAAAATATATGTTCAACATTAACACACAAATTAAATACCCAATAAAAATATCAACTATATTTTGTCTTATGTATCAACTATATTTTGTCTTATGTATCTCCTTAAGGTAGGAGTAATGGGTGCTTGCTATTCTTCTTCTATGTGTTAATCCTACAAATTCTCATCTAAATTATGATATGAACCTTCTTCCTCTCCATTCTTTGATTCATCTAACTACTATTCCACATGAGAATCTTCCAAAATTTCTATTTTTTTCTAAAAGCACACTAAACCTATCAACTATATTTTGTCTTATGTATCTCCTTAAGGTAGGAGTAATGGGTGCTTGCTATTCTTCTTCTATGTGTTAATCCTACAAATTCTCATCTAAAATATGATATGAACCTTCTTCCTCTCCATTCTTTGATTCATCTAACTACTATTCCACATGAGAATCTTCCAAAATTTCTATTTTTTTCTAAAAGCACACTATTTTCTTTCTTTCTTTATTTTATTGTTCTTAACTTGAATAATCTCTAAACTAATTGAAATCATCTCTCTCTCTTTTTTAGAGGATTCCAAAGCTTATAGCCTTTAGCATTCTCATTGTAACCAATGAAGATGTATTTATAAACTTTTGGATATAGTTTATATCACTTTTTCTGATGCACATAAACATTAGCCATACAAAAATATCCTTAAATTTGAAGCCAAAATATTCTTAATTGTCTATGTACTTCATTAAATTTTTATCAACAAGAGATAAAACCAGACTGATTAATCAAATAACAAGTAGTAATTACAATATTTAACCAAAAGAGTTGATCTCCTTGTGTACCACTTATCATGCTTCTATCTCTTTGCATTAAGGTTTGGTTAATTCTTTTTGGTACCCCATTTTTTTGGGGAGTTTAAGTTGTAGTCTTCTATCAAATAATACATGCATGCTTACATAATTCATCAAATTACTTGGAACAATATTCAACAACATTTTCAAACACCAACAATCTTATCATATAATTTATTTGGTTTTTAATGAAGGATTTAAATTCCTTAAATTTAGTAAAAAATTCAAATTTTGAATGCATAAAACGAATCCAAGTGTATTAAGAAGCATCACAAATGAATACAACATAATAGTGAGGTTTTCCCATTGAACCCACATCCACTAGAACAAACACATCTAATGAATGATTTATAATAATCTCTTAGCTCTATTACTTACAACAAGAAATAGAGATCTATTATATTTTCTAAATAACATTGGCAACATGCATGCATTTTCAATGCTAGTTACATTGGTAGAATTATAAAATGTGAAGGCATTTAACCTAAACAATGTACCAATCCAAGTTCCCTCTTACCAAACTACAACCAAAATTACCAAATATCACACGTAAACTAGAATTATATCACTTGGATATAAAAATATAAATTTTCATAAATCCTAGAATATGAAAAACATCAAGGATTTTAAACCTTCGATCATTGAAACACAACTATACACCTTTCATTTACTGAACACTTGGTAATTTTATCTCCAAGGAAAAACTCTCTTCCATAATAAATTATATACATATATATAATAAATTATATATATATATATATATGTATGTATGTGTATGTGTATGTGTATATCTATGTATATGTATATGTGTATATATAATATATATATCTGTATATGTATATCTATGTATATGTATATGTATATATATACATATACATAGATATATATATGTATATGTGTATATATATATACATATACATACATATACATATACATATATGTATATATATATGTATATATATATATATATATATATTTATAACAACTTCATGTGAGGAGACATACATGATAATAAGCCAAGCATTGTGACTAATAGTGTTATAAAAATAAATGAAACATCATTACAACCATCATTCAAATACTTTATATATATATATATATATATATATATATATATATATATATATATATATATATATATATATATATATAACCACTTCTTGTGAGGGGACATACATGATAAGGAAAATTTGAATCAATAAGCCAAGCATTGTGACTAATAGTGTTAGAAAAATAAATGAAACATCATTACAACCATCATTCAAATACTTTTATGTGGAGGAATCAAAACTCTTTTTTATATTTTTCATTCCTTCTTCACATCCACTTCTTGTGAGGAGACATACATGATAAGGAAAATTTGAATCAATAAGCTAAGCATCGTGACTAATAGTGTTAGAAAAAATAAATGAAACTTCATTACGACCATCATTCAAATACTTTTATGTGGAGGAATCAAAACTCATTTTTATATTTTTCATCCCTTCTACATATCTCCTCTATTTCCATAGTTTCAATAATTTACATTTCTTTTCCTTGTGGTTTTATAATATCATTTATAATTTGATATATCAGTATTCTTATCTGGGTGATCCCACAATAATGGGTTACAATTTTTGGCCAAACTTGACATTAAAATCAGGATTTTTCACCAAACATTCACTTTCTTACACCTATAGTGACTAAACCATTAAGGTTTTGAAGATGAATCAGACTAGTTATTTGTTAGATATTTTGTGTAGATTCTAATTATATTTTAAAAAAAAAAATTAAAAAATAATTTGTGAATCATTTTATGTAATTTTTAATAACTTATTTTTTCTACTAATCAGCATTTTTAAAAAAGTGATGTTCACTTCAGCGCACATAAATTTTTTTATAGATAGGATACAATTCTGATTTTTAAAATGCGAAATTTTCACACCAATATCTAGGGGATGGATATTTTTTCATAATTTTTTGTTACATATTTTTTTTTTAATTAATTTTCCAAGTCAGCGTAATATATTTGGATAGAGGTGTACTTTGGCACGCATAACTTTTTTTGTATTCATTTGAATTAATTTATTCTTTTTTTTTTGGCATAAGAATATCAATACCTAGGGCACATGTATTTTTTAGAATTTTTTTCTCTATTTTTCTATTTTTTCGTATGTGTGAAATAAAGAACTTGATGTTCATTAAAAATTCTACATTCACAAGAAATAAAAAATAAATATAATAATCAAATTAAAAATATTTAAAATTATACTTTTTAGGAAGCTCATAATAAGGGCTACAGGCTTACAAAGCATAAATTTTAAATGAATTCATTTGATCACCCAAAAGGTAAATCAAAAGTGGTTTTTTATCAGCATTTTGATAGGTGTGGAGGAGACTCGATTATAGGTATGGTTTAAATCTAACAAGGTTCTATCCAAGGGGGTTTGATCTAAGGGGGTTTAAACAATCCCTCTTTAATTAAAATAATTTAAATGGAACCTTTAAAGTCATAAATCATTGTATTTTCTAAAAATATGTGATTTCAGGCAAAAATCAGGATGTCCCAAAAAGTGTAACCCATTATTGTGGCAGCACCCATCTCCTTTTGTCCCTCCTTTGTATTTGGACCTTCCCTACACATGGAAAACATCCTTTGAGCCTTCGTTCATGGTTTTTCTTATCATGTCCTTTGAAATAAAAGTAAAAATAATATTGTCCATTTTTTCTATACATCACTATAACTAATGGAAAAACTTAGATTTTCCTAGGTATCAAGTAAAAAAATTATTTTCATTTACCATCTTCTTCCAACTTAGCATCTATATAATAAAGATAACTTAAAATAAAATTAAAAATATTCAAATGGTTTACATGAGAATCACCATATTTATTTTTAATATATACAATCATATTTTTAGATACAAATTGTTAGTAAGATATGTTGGTTTGATAGATATCACCTATCCTCTTCTATATAACTTTGATGTAATGGCCTTGTTGAAAATATTCAAGATAGAATTTGTAAGACACAACCAAATGGTTCCTCATTTCTTCTTATCTAATTACAACCTATCTTAATTAGACATATATGATATCTTATTTTATTTTAAAATAGGTAACCAATGATTCGTTTCATCAATTAGATCTTCTATCTTCAACATTAACAACTTGTAACTAATACTATTAAATTTCTCAATATCATTACAAAAATTAGAATCTATATTTTTTAATCCTTTTCATAAATCTATAAAACCACACAATCTAAAAGCTCCATTCAAGCCAAAAAAACCTCAACACTTAATATAAAGACATCCTTTTCTATGTATAATTATTATTTTTGATATCGAAAAATTGAGAAACAAGGTGAAAATACTTCAAAAAAATCTCTTACATGTGTATAAAAATGATCTGAAATATTTTTTTTCTTAATCCAAAGATTATCATATGATTATATGTAATTGCATAAAACCAAAAATAATTGTAAAACCAACAAACAATATGAACACAATATTTACATGGAGAGACCCTTTCAAGAAAAAAATTCACACAAGAAAGAGCACAAGTATGTATTAGTTTCAACAAGGAGAAACATCAAACACACTAGCACTTTCCCCACTTTGGTAGCACTAAAAAAAAACCATGTACCTATAAAATAAACTTGTCAAACCACTCGGTTACATTTGTCATGACTAATGATAAAGCTTCTAGTTATGAAAATTTTCCTTGTGAATTTTATAAAATCTTCTAGGATGATGTTGGTCATAACTTGTATCAAGTGTAATATAAAATTTAATTTACTTTAAAATTACATTTTACATTAATTGAGTTGGGAAAAGAAAATAAGGAAAACTAGAAATAAAGAACAAAATATGAAAATGAAGTATGGGATATGTAACAACTCTCTGACCCCAACCTGGGTAAGATAGCATTTTGATTTTGATTTGATGTTTTAAATGTTAAATGTTATCATAATGAGATTAGGCATTGATGATTAAGGGAAAGGTTATCATGATTAGTTATTATGTTGGATTACATGCTTACATGTTTATATACTATTATCATTGCTTTGGTCTGACTATGGACAGGAAAGGGATGATGTTGTAACACTCGTATTTGAGAAGCTTATGATATCATGACACTCTTCCTAATGATTGATGTTGCTTTGACTATATGATATATGTTATATGAACATGTACTTTGATGTGTGATTGGAATGATGCAGGTACTGAGTATTGACTTCACATGGATCCATAGACCTGAGTGTACTTGTATTCCCTGATGGTGGTTACTGAAGGTAGTCATAGGCCAAATGTTCCCTACCCTAGCCCACTATACCCTGTTAGTGCAATGTTCTCGTGTTGTTGTCTTACCATCCGGTTACCTAACGGTAACATCCAGAGCACCTTTTGGTCGTATGTGGTTTACTAGTACGTTTTGTTGAGGTATTTTGTCTTGGTTTCCGTTAATCTATTATGTGGCTATGATTTGGTTGTTGGTGTTATGACGTGGTTTCAGAGATGGTATTTTATAGTGTTTTATTGATTGGAGATTTGAATGGTTATATCCATGAGGTTTTAAATATGTTGTTTTAAGTGATTTTTATTGATCATTCGAGAGAATGATATATTTCATTTAGTAATTTTAAATGATTTTATCAATCCATTTTGTGAGCTCTTATAGTTTTGTTTAAATCTTATTTGGGGAGCCTTGTGTATTTTAATGTTGGATTTAAATTATTATTTTAATATGAAATAGAGAATATTGTATATTTAGTGATTTTAATTAATTGTTTTGGAGAGCTTTAATATCTTGTTTAATAAAATGTCTTATTTCATTTTTTATTGTTTTGAGAATATATAAAATGGAAGGAAGTTTTGTTTTGGGGGATATATATATTTCTTTTGGGAGGAAAGAAACTCTCTATTTTTGAAGGAGAAGGAAAAAAAAAACCCACAAATTGGGCAGCAAATTTGGGGAGAAATGTGGAGATTTTGTTGGCAAAAATTTGTGGGCATTTGATTGTTGATTTCAGCATGCCATTTCCCTCCTTGTTGTCCTATTTTGCAACCCAACCGTGCCTTATATTCAGAGCATTCTTTCATTTCAATTTTGGGGTAGCATTGAGGTATTTTTCTGTGGTTCTTGAAACCCTTGAATTTCTGATGATATTGAATGTGATTTAGCTGGAATGGTATGATTTGCATCTCCTTATGGCAGATTTATTCCTCTATTTTATTTGTGTGAATATTGGGAGGTTGGATAATGATTGTGTGGGATTCGATTAGCTGCCATGTAGTTTTCTTTATGGTAGACTTGACTGTGCATTTCCAGCTTGTTTCATTGTCATTGTTTGTTCTAAAATAGATCCATCCTCTTGTCCTAAACTTTGAAACAAAGGTGGAATTCAACTAGAAATAATTAGATCTGAAATGGGTTGTTGGAAAAATGGATTTTTGGGCACTTCCATTCTCTTTCTTTTTATTAGATTTTGCCCAACTTGTGAAAACACATTTTTTGCTGCTTATTAACCACCTTATAAAAATGCAAAATAAAGGTGGATTCCATGTAGAAATGTCCATATCTCAACTGGGTCTTTGTCAAATTTGAATTTTGGACACTTTCATTTTTGGTCAAATTTTGTGCCTACTTGTTAAAACACATTTTTTGATGCTACTCTTTAACCACCTATTATAAATACAAAATAAAATTGGATTCCATGTAGAAACACTCATATCTCAACTAGGTCATTGTCCGATTTTTAACTTGGGCACTTTCATTTTTCATGTTTTTCCCCAGCTTGGCTAAAATGACGTTTTCTAGAATAGCACCTTATTTTTGGTCATAAAATTATAAACCCAAGGTGGAATCCATCTAGAAACATCAAAATATAAACTGGGTCAAGCTCCGATTTTAGATCTGGGTACTTTAAATTTTTATGCTCTCTTTTCATTCCATTGAGCAACAACTGAAACCTAGTGTTGTGCCACTGTCACATAGTAATTTCTAATTGATTTAAAAGTGGTTCTGCGGGATAAATTAATGAGGTCAATACTGATTATAAGATTGGTTTATTTTTATGAAGTTGATGGTGAATGTTTGAATGGTATTTGATCTACTTGTTGGCGTATGTGATCAACTGTTTAAATGATTTAGCAGCAATGTTGCTTGGCTATTTTAAATGGTTTTAATGATGGAATTTAGTGGTTTTTTCTCTATTTTATTTTTTCTATGGATTCCTTGTTTGGTTAAACGAGATGAGCTTAGGTCTTGGTAATTAGAGTGGTTTTATGGAGTGGCTCTCTATGGGTCTAGGGCCCGCAGATGGCTGCCAAGGGAACTAGTAGTAGAGTTATTGTAAACAAGTGTTAACTACAGAAAAATAATGGGGTAAAACACTAATAATATAATGAGTCCTCATGCATGGCCTTGAGCGCTTGTAAAGGCTAAAGATGCACTCGAGAAGGCCTATCTGTCTGCGAGGCGTTGAGTTATTCGTTTGCAGGGCATTGATTCAGGCATGGTTGAGTCTTCTCGTCTGTATGAGAAGTGTACTTTACTCTGTGTGGTGCCATCCCTTTGTGCATGCATGATAACACTTCATCTGATCAACACTCTAGTACCTTGTACCTTAGTAGTCGTGAGTAGTACCCGACATGTTATTGTATGATCATCTTCATGTTATGGCATTGGCCTTGTGCATTGTATTTCGTGTTTGCTCCATGTTTCATGTGAGTGTTGGCCATTTGTTTCCCTTGTCTTATTATTTCTGTTTGGGCCTTGTGACTACCTTCGAGCACGGTGCGGTGGTCTCTTTTGAGTCCACATGGTAGGGAGGTGTTGCCACCACCATTGGGGACCAGTGTGTAGGTTATTGGAGCACTAGTTGGAGTTGTTCTCTCTTGTACATATTTTATCAGTTGATGTATCTCATTCATGGCTATGCCATTGTACTCATGTATGCCCCTTCATGTATATTGTACTCTCTTGAGAGATGAGATGTAATCATATAAATTAATGAGAAAAAATGTGATGTTTTATATTTGGCTTACGAGTTCCGATGTTGGTATCAGACTCGCTTGTACTATGATGATCATTTTGGCCTTTCTTTTAGAAGTTTTCATGTAAAAATCAGAGCTTTGGTTGTGTACTTCATTCATGCTATAGTTTGCAAAAGTTCTGGTGCATCGCCGCTTTCTGTTTGTTGCTCTGTGTTGTTGCTAAATTTTTGGTGCATTGCCACTTTTTGTTTGTTGCTTTATGTTGTTGTTGATAAAGTTCTAGTGCATCGTTGCTTTCTGTTTATTGCTCTATGTTGTTGTTGCTAAAGTTTTGGTGCATCGCCGCTTTCTGTTTGTTGCTCTATGTTGTTGTTGCTAAAGTTCCAGTGCATCGAAGCTTTTTGTATTGTGTTCTGAGATGTTACAGCAGAAAATTTCCAGAGCATCAGCACAAAAAGTTCTAGCATAGAAAGTTCTAGTGCAAAAAAAATTTGAAGCACCGGCACAGAAAGTTCCAGAGCAGGAAGTTCCAGAGCAAAATTTGCAGAGCTATCCTATTTGCTCCTGTTCGAATTTTCTCTCGAGGGTAAGTCAGTCCTCTCCTGTTGGTTGTACATTCGGCCATGCTTGGCCATGTATGCTGTTGATATATCAAATCGGTAATTGTTTTTTGTGTAGGTTATTCTTCATGTTAAAAAAAAAGTTATTATCTTGTCCTCTTTTGGCTCTTACCCTTCGGGGTTGTGTAGCGGGATGTCACAGGATAGTGAGATAGAAGAGATAAGGAACCTATAAAATATTATAGATAACTCATTGTACTAGATGCTAGTGCAACATGCTATCATCCTAATAATACACTATCATCATAGTCTCACATTATCATAAAAAAATGTTGTAAAATATAAAGATCTCTTAGAATTTATTTTGTATACACACCAAGAGGTAACGATAAACTATAGATTATTATGGAAAGTAACAAAAAGCTACAATAGAATAAGAACCAACCTAAACTAACTATTTAAACAACATATTGAGATGACAAGGAAAGATAAAAAGGAACACCAAACCTCCATGTAGTTGTGCCTTCAAAAGAATTTATAGCTAGGGCAAGATAAATGTTTTGAATTACTTGGGATATTGTCTTTAAATCAATCCCCTATTTTGGCCTTTTTACTTTCATAGTAAGTTAATGGAATGAGACAATATTAGAGATTGTGCAATCTTAATCCCTATGTGCATCTATAATTTAAGAATAATAGAGTAGTAATAATCTATAAGTGTTAGATACCTAGTCTATAAGGAACAACATACTAGTGTGTGGAGAAATAAATGATGTCATTGAAATATAAATTAAAGAAAGGAGAGAGGAAAAAATAAAAAATAAAGTTCTCTTCACAATGATAATGGAGAATGCTCATAAGGGAAAGGATGTGTGATAGAACACTACAACATATTTTAAAATATTACAAAATGTTGTAGGTTGCATAGAAGATCCCAAGCTTGTATGAGGAATGAGCATTCACTATTGTAAGAATTAGAGGAAGACCCAATAGTCATTTAAGATGTAAATGTGACTATTGAACCTCCAAACATTAGAAATACAAAGGTTATAAAGTAATTTTTAGGATTTGGAAGGTCATTAATAGGTCAAAACATGGATACTGTAAAAAATTATATAGTTGGGGGATAGTGGTACACTACATGAATGTATATGCAGTGCCATGAAATACAATGGATCTATAGTTTTAGCTAGAATTCCATTCACCACAAAGTAAATTTTAAATTTATAGTAATTTATTTTACCTTTCAAGTCAATCATTCCATAATGTGTTATTTGATAGAATAAAAAAAATCTTGTCTTTTGGATCACCAAGTCACTCTCACTAGGAATTAAATTCTATATTTACTATAAAGTTTTATTTATGACTCGTGTCTATTACTTATCATTGTATGTTCCCTCCAAGGTGTTACCACAAGCTAGATTAGCTTTTGAGGGACTTCTTTTTCATCAATTTTGACCAAAATAAATATTTTCATGGAGCGGGATAGGATAGCTACTAATTGTTTAGCTATTTAGGAGGGGTAGGTATTATCAATTTTCATAGACATGGTATTAATGAGAAATTGTATATCTTCTAACTTACCTTATGGATATTTTTCTTGGAATGACCTCAAATTTCATTCTCAAGCCATTTTATAGTGCCCATGAAAATAAATCACACCTTTGTCATCAAAGGTATATTGAAAGTCTAGGAATCCATTAAGCCATATTTGGACTAGAATGGAGATGGATTTCTAGTGGTTTATTAATCAAATAACATTCCATATGGTGGTCACCCACTGTTTTATTTCAAGAGAAACAACTTACAACAATTCCTTGGATCATTTAGTCAAGAAATTTTAGGATGAATTTAATAACTTTAGGATTTTTATTTTTAGGTGAAATCAACATGGATTTGTTGGCCTCAATCTAGAGTAAAATTCAAGTTCTACTAGGATGTTATTTTTAACTTTTAGTCTATAACTAAGTATATTCCTTTTTAGTATTTGCATAAAATCTTTGTGAGATATCTCAAGCCTTGGTAGAAGGATTATAAGTACTATTTCAACACTCAAAGTAAAGGTTATGTGTGGCTCCCACCTTATCTTCCAATGATTCATAATTTGAATGATAGATGGTTTTCAAGTCACCTAGTTTTATTTGGAAAAAAAATAATTTAATTTGGGGTGCTATTGATGAGGCCAAATTTAACATGGTTTTCATGTTGTTTATTGTATCAAGTTTACCCATTGCAATCCATTTGATCCACCTTGGTGTTTTCAATCTAAGATGTCCCTTTTGTGGGAAAATTAAAACCCTTTTATACCTCTTCTAATATTCCACTCATGCCTAGCCACTAGATACATATTATTTTGGTCCTTTGACATAATTTCATTCTAGTAGATGGGGCCAAATTTCTAGTTGGGTACTTCTAGAAATGTTATGTTTTCATATTAGAGATTCTTTTTTATTTAGAAAGATAATATAATTCTATTATCTTTGCTAGCTCATATATGGATATAAACTTTGCTACTCATTCAAAATCAATGGTTA
>VDFB02353700.1:0-29663 GCA_007258455.2 Sequoia sempervirens
ACCTATTGGTTGTTTTTATTGTAACCAAGTTGGTTTTCTAATTTACCTATGAAATTGCCAATTCCAATCAAGGGTAGCTCAAAGGACCTGGACCAACTAATGAGGATTTTAAAGACCTCCTACACTTTGGGCTCTAAAAGACCCAGGAGGGTGATCCCTTAATGCATTTACAACCTCTGCACCATTATCATAAACAACATTAACAACAATAAATAATCTCATTTAATAGCTCAACATAATAGCATAATACTGATTAGAATTGGCTATTCATCAGTAATATCAACTATTTGGAGCATGAGATAACTACAACACATTCCATAGTGTAAAATAGTCATTGATTTGCAATTTTTAGCAAGTGCTAGGTAAATACAAACAAAATATTGAACCATACAAATTAGTACAACTTACATTAGTGCCATATATCCATTGAGGGAGTCAAATTCACCAAACATCCTAAGGGTTTGCGGCATATTTAACACATAGCATATAAGATCCTTGAGAACATTGCTTTACAATTTCATCAACATGTATTCTAACCCAATATTACTTATCAAATCTTTATATAGAACATATCCACCTAAAATCCCATTCAAGCATTTTAATTAATTCCTTGAATTAAACTTAAAACAAGAATCATACACACCACAACAGTGAGATGAACGAAACAACCCTTGATCATTTTATCCAAAATTCAGATATGCTTGTACAATGGAGAGACATGAGTTTGAATTAATCATTTCGAGATTCAAAATGCTGAATGCTGTCATAAAACATTGAATCCCATGAATTCAAAGGCCTCTGTGAGAATGACTCCAAAGCCTAGAATTGTTTTCCTTCACAAAACCATCTAACTACAATTTGCTCTGCAACTTTACCTAGACTTCGACCAAAATATCTAGCTTGTTAACCCATACTTCTAGCCTTGAAATCCTTCTTAAAGAAAATGAAGGAGCAAACAAGCATCGGGCCAGAAAGTACCTCTTATTTCACATGCTTTTCTTCACATAACTCTTGAGGACATCAACTATACCTTCTTTATTTCTCATCCTAGGCCCCATTCATGCATCCTACAATTACAAAAGTATCCATGGGGCCTCTTGCACAAGCTACAGTAATCACAAAAAGTGTAAGAGCCCCTTTATATCATGTTTGGACTACAAAACCCTAAAAAATAGGGTAACCAGGCTATATGCAAAGAAATGAAGCTTTCTAGCTCAAATCAGCGCTTTAAGCCCTCAAATCTGATTCAAATCCAAAGTTAACACATATCTTTATGACTTAGAATTGATTTTACTTTAAAATATGGCTGCATGTGATCATACAGTGTTGCATAATAGGAAAAATACATAAATTTTGAAGAAAAACATAGATTTTTGAATGTCGAGCTTGTATTTTAAATCCTCAACCATCAACAACCATTACAATGATCAATTTATGCCTTTTAAAGGCCTTTACATGTCAACCACTGAACAACCACCTCTAGAACTAACTTTTTAATCTTTTATGATCACATGAAACATAAAACACACTAATTTCAAGGTTGTTAGCATCACTATTGAAATATTTTAATTTTTTGACCTTTCAAACATTAAAAAGTACATTTTTAAATTAATTATGTAATGGCATAAAAATTAAAAAAATCATGAATTAATTATGTAACCACATAAGTCAAATATAATTCTATCAAAAAATTAATATCAAATAGATAATATAATCGCATAATTCATACATTTCAATGTTATTGATCTTCTTCTTCATCCAACTCTTTGTCTGTATCATTCGATCCAGATTTGACATTGTAAGGATTGGTCATATCATCATCATCATCATCGATATCAGTTTTGATAATGTCATCATCTGCATAGATATCATCTTCATGAACATTAACTCCTACATCATTATGATCTAGTTCCTCCTCTTCGACATCTTCGTCAGGGACATCATCAACTAACTGTTGATCCTGATCAGCATCTACATCATCTTCTAGTTCTTCGATATATTCTTCTTCCACGACATTATACTTTACTGGAATTCCTCTTGGATCATGTCTAACAACAAATGACCAACCCGGTTTACCTAGAACCTTCGAGTAAAATACCTGCTCACATTGGCTTGGAAGAACATAGGGCTCATTTCCAGCTCGCTCGATCAACTTTGTATTAACCATGGTAAATCCATTATCATGTTCAATAATAGTTCTCTCAGGATAATTTTCATTCAATCGTAGGTTGTACCATAAGACAACGAACATAATTTATCTGAAGGACTTAAAGTCACTCAAGTATATCATCAAAAATCCCATAGTATCAATTTTCTGAGACTTTTGGATGTATGTCGCTTCTAGATGAAACATTAATCACCTAAAAGACTGTAGTTATACCAGAATCACAAGTTTTCTTCATGTCATCCAACATTTTGATTCAAAATTTATGACCATTGCACCACATAGCCTTGTGGTGTTTCACCTGCAATATGTCAAACATGTAAAAATTGTTGCAATATCGTCAGTTGATAAACATATTTATTCTTGGCTGAATGTATGCAAACAAAACAATCTCAACATATATATACATCAATATAATTGAAAATAATTAAATAATATGGGTGATTAGTATATTTATACACACCTTTTTATCTCTTAAACCATATGCTAAATCAATTTACCTTTGTGTAACATTGTAATCTCCATTACGATGAGCTTCTTTAACCAATGAAGCCACACCTTCACATGTTGATGCGCGACCAGATTGTTGACATTGTTCAATCCATATCGTCATCCAATCAAGATTGTTTGCGACATACAAATGTAGTGCATCCCACTCTTGACCAACTGTATCAAAAAAATTGAAATTCACAAATGACGTATTTAATTAGTTAAATACCACAATATACAACCTTAATTTATAATTGATGTATATTGAAGATTAAAAATTAAATAAGTACAATATACATAAAAACCATATGTAAAATGTATTCCAATTAATCTCCATGACCATCTTATAATTAATGGAGTTGGGATCCCAAATGGGATCTACATGGATCTTTGGTGCAAACTTAGGAAGATATTCACTAATGTACACCATAGTCTGGTATACCATATATCCCTCCACCATTGAACCCTCAGAATGTGTTATTTTTCTAACCAAAGCCTTCAAAAATTTCAAGTGCCTCTCAACCATCCACATTGTCCTTGTGTGTATAGGTCCACACAATTAAATCCCCTCAACTTGGTGTATGAGATAGTGTTCTTGTGCATTGAAAAATGTTGAAGGTAGACACTTTTGCATTTCACACATTAGACGAGGAATTTTTCTCTTCCAATAATTTATATCTTCTTTATGGATTTCTTTAGATGACAACCATCTACAAGTGATTCAAGGCACAAATATATTAATGAGGTTTAACAAAAATATATAGTATATTACATAACAATTATAGAGGTAGAGGTAGAATGTACAACAACAATTATAAAATGATATTTTTATTATTTTTCTAAAAGTAGTAAACATAATACACTGAAAAGTACATGCATTATACAAGTGTATATAATATACTAGAATAATTACCTTAATGAAGGTATGCCAATCACGTGTTTTCATCCTTTGACCTAAATTCACCTTTCTTTGTTATTATATTGTTTATGTTCTAACAAATCTCTGTGGAGAAATCAAAATTTTCGTGATGACTTCTTTTATAGCATTGCTTTGTTGCTCAGCCAATGTTCCAAGAAGGAACTTATATTAATTTTGTCTCCATCATTATTTAATTGAATGACATTTTTCATTGCATGATTGGGTTCTTGAATGTTACTACAAATTTTGAAAATTTTTTCTTTGTCATGCCCTCCATCAAATATTTTCCATAACATTTTTGTTATATTCTTTCCTATAAAATGATCAAACAATGCTAATTTGTAGTCGCCCTAGTAGGGCAACCTACTAAATTGTCTGGGATAACTTTTAAGTCCCTGTGGAAGCCGGCCATTCATGCCTTGACGACCTTCACGAAGCATATAAGTTAAACAAATTAACAACTACAATCATTGTCAATTACAACATGAGTAAACACAACACAATATAAAAATATAAATTCCAAACATATCATATATGATAGATAAATAATTTGATCTGATGTATAACCTTGACAATTAATTCTATTATATTTCAACTTCCGTAGGAGAGGTGTCATTCCTTGTGGTTTTGATGTAGTCTCTTCTTTCCCATTTTGAAATTTTTTATAGTAGTTCGACACTGGCGATTTCCTCATGGAGGAAGTGCCTATAATTATCAAACACCGCTTTCCTAAACTTGTTGAACTACTCTAGATTTCATCTCTCCTTTACCACAAATTGGACATGCAATTTTCCCTTTGTTTGAAGACCTCGCAGATTATATATACCGTATTTCAAATATGTCACTTATAATTATATACGAATAGATTATTTTAAAAACATGCATGATATCTACTTCATAAAATTAAATATTGTTAAAGTGCAACGTTATAATATTACCACAAAAATGTGTTAGCCCCGGGCATCATGGAATTCTGTCCATACAAGCATTTCGTGGTTTGAATTGAAATTATCTTTGTCCTATTGGTCTAAAGACGTCATACATAGTGACGCCATTCCATAACTTTAGTAACTCATTGATAAGAGGTTTGATATATATATTCATATCTTTAACTTGGTACTTACCTAGTTGAATGAACATAAACATTACATAATTATTATAACCATTTTACTGCAATATATATAAATTAATGTACATGACTATTGAATGAAAAAAATATGTCATTATGCAACAAATAAGACAAATGAGATGCTACTACGTTAAAGAAAATTGATGTAAACAAATACCTGGAACAATCATTGACAACATTATGTGCTCCCTCTTTATTGACATCTATGGAGGAATGTTATTGTTGATAACAAAAACAGGCCACACTGAGTAAATAGATCTCACCTCTCCAAATGGATTGACACCATCTGCTCCCAATGAAAGCCTGAGATTATGAGGTTCTTCTTTAAAGTCGTGTGGCCAGGCCTTTTCCTCTCCATAGTACCTAAATGCATAACCATCTGCAGGAATTCAAGGAATGCCATCTCCACTTCTATTCCGTGCATGGTAATCCATAAATTGCACTAAGCTTTTGCACCTAAATAATCGCTGCATACGTGGAATAATGGGAATATAACGAAGAACCTTGCGAGGCACCTTTTTTGTTAGTTGATATGTTTGATATCTACTGATCTGACATTTTGAGCATTATGTTGCAAATTCCTATTGTTTATGATATATAATATGATCATTGGGACATGCATCTATTGGTTGATACTCTATTCCGATATCTTTCATAATGGCACATAAATCTCGGTATGAGTGAGGTAAAATATTTGATGGTGGTAACAAAAATTCACCAATCAATCTACAACAAAATATAATTTGTTAATATAAAGAATATTAATGGTACATATTTCATCCTTTATTTACTAGTGATGAACTAACAACAATTAAAATAGATGAAAAAAGATGACATATATGACATACCTTAACATCCGTGAGATTGCAATGTTTGATAAACCATTCATAACCTTCAAGTTCAACAACAACAATACAACAAAGAGAAGAGTTGTTTATTAGCCTTTATAAAGGGGCTCGTATGCCTTCTCAAGTACAGGTAAATCATGAACATCATCAAAGTCATCTCGATCGTCATGATCAGCTTTGCCACTAAATGTGTCATAGATCAATGTATTTGTACCATCATCTTCAATTGTGTTTTCTGGCACATGATCATCTTCTTCCATTGGATCATTAACTTCATCTTCGATATTCACAGCTCCATGTTTGTCCACTTGCAAAAACACATTCTCTGGGCTGTGATAATCCATATCATCTTCCCTAGGGCACCCCACCTTTATAATAATGATAGACACAAATAAACCATGATCATGATCAAGTGATTATATATATATATATAAAATGTTAAAATGACATAAACATTTACAAATTCAATCAATATAAACACATATAATGAACAACTTACCAATGGATGATAATCATTCCCCCTTCAACGTGACCAAGCTGCCTACAATGTTTCTCAGCTGTTGTGATTAAAAATCATCTTGTCTTTAAGCCCTTGTAATTATTGCAAGAAAAATAGCATTTCCCATCACCCTTTTTTTTCAATCTAGCCCACAATCTATCAAGTGTCTTGTCATTTTGTTCTGGACTAATATTATCTGACATGATTTTTCTTTACCAAGCTTGACTATTTAGATCTTCAAAAAATGTCAAACTCACACTCTAATAATTTTTATTCATAGATAGGTAACAAAATCTAATAATTCTGATATTTTACACCAAAACAATTTGGCATGCAACCACCCTTGGAAAAGAGAAGATAGTCTAAAATTAATGACCCCAAAAAACACTTTAAAATGCTAATTCCAAAACTTATTAAATTATGATTTTACTATGATTTCCAGTCGTTAGACTCCTAAAATCATAATATTGAACTTGATCGTAAACTTCATACAACGATGGAGGTAGCGAGTTAGTAAGAGCAAGTGACCCATTCCTAAGGAGCAACAAGTCAGAATCATCATTGCTAATGTCAATACAAATTTATCCTTTTAGTTAAAGATGCAATGTGTCACTTCTTATGATGAGCTTATCCCTAGGGCCCTCAACATTGAGAGAGCCCTAATCACACAAGGAAGCACACACTAGTAGAATTTGGAAAATAAATGACTAGGTGACTAAAATTTTAGTCACAACAACTAAAAATGACAAATTCTACTTATTTTTTGCAACTCAGCTATAAATGAGTAAATAAATTACTAGTTTGGTCGTTGATTAAAAATTATTTAGTCACACAAATAAAAATGACTAAATAGTTAGTCATTTATTTAGTCACAATCTATTTGAATAAATCATTTAAGGAATCAAGAATATAACCCACAAAAATACTCTAAACTTTAATAAACATACCCTAAAACTTTTGTCAAAATCTTATTTTTTAGGCGAGCCCACCGGAATGGAGTTTTCATTTTATTAGGTTACATACTCTAAAACATTCGTCAAAAAATTATTTTCAAGCATGGATACCAAAATGGAGAAGTGTTTCAATAAAGAATGACAGAGAACGTGAGGAATGTGCGTGAAAGGAGGCATAGGATTCATTGCTGCTTATCTCATTCCTGCTCTACTCAACAAATAATACATTGTTCCCACTACTATTTGTAATCTAGGTATTTACTTGACATATATTTGCATAATCTCAAATTCCTTCAGAGGATTTTGAAGTATCAATGTATCCTATATAGGGTTTAGAATGATTTATTTTAATTAAATAAATAAATAAATGATGTATTTCCCTGTAATTAGATAATGTGGAAGATCTCCTAAATCTGTCCTAGCACACTATCCTCTTTGACACTATATTCATTACTCCAACTACTAGGGTTTTGCATGTGACATCTTTAATATCTTCATGACCTTAGCTTTTAAATAGATCTCAGTTTTGCTTTAATCCTTTTCATGGTAACCCTTGAGTTCCATAATCCACCTTCAATCTCTTCTAAGAACATTGTCTTAAGCTAGATTGCATAGTATGCATATAAAGCAATTCCTTCATACTTGCCATTGTTCCAAACCACCACTCATTTCCTTGCTTAAAATGTTGCCTCCATAAGCACAATAGCATGTTTTAAAATCATGGTTGCCAGTGATTGACCATTAAGCTCACCACTTTCATCAAGATACAATGAGATTTATGTCTTCAAACTCAAGGCATTATGCAAGATAACATTGTGAATTGTTTGTTGTGTACGATTTGATTTTCTTGCACATTTACTGCTTTGCTAACTTCCTTTAAGACTAGGTATTGCACCCTCAGTTGCAATCTCAAACAAATCACTCACTATCACTTGAAGATTCCTTTCATGAGCATCCTTCTATAAAATCAAACTATGTCCTATAGATTGCCTACTTACTACAGGGGACTCATTGTTTCATGGTATTGTAGATCTTAAGATCCTTCAACCTTATTGACACTAATTCATAGTCCACAAGGTATTATTCACTATTCTCACATCTTTGATGAGTCTCAAAACACTGCTCAAACATGCAATCCACTACCTCCATTATACATTAATGGCTAAGAAGAAACATTGAACATATGATTACCACTGTTACTTCATTTGGATAGTCATTCCCTGATTTCATTTGAAAAACCCTTAAGGTCAGCAAGGGGGTAAGGAAACTCACTATTAAAATCTCCACTTTACTATGCAAGGTTTGAGATTTATTATCTTGTCACTGCTCAGCCTCTTTTTGAATGTCACATCTCAAGTGACTGTCATTCTTCTTACCGTAGATTGCATTTACAAATGTTACTAAGCTACATAGTGTGCTTGTTATTGGCTACAATCTTTAGATTGCAAGATTTTGTTATTAGCTACAATGTCTCAATATTTCTGGTATTGCAACCTCACTAATCCGCTAGAGTTATTGTTTATGCTTCTACAGAGGCCTAGGGTTTGTACCCTAATCATGCTCTTACCAATGCTTCTGTTGGTATTAAAAAATAACCTTAAATCTTAGGTCAAAAAATTAGTTGTCTTGACAAAGTTGTGGTATGATCTTGGATTGTATCTTAGAGTGTGTGGGAAGCTTGTGTTTGATCATTAAGGTATGTAAACCTGATTAGGGAAATGTATCCTATATAGCATGGGTCTTGCTTTAATACTTTCCATAATGGTTATTAGCAGATCACATTATTATAGTTTGCGGTAACCCAAGATTGCATTCAAGTATGTAACAAACTTGGTTTTTAGTTTAAGCTATACACTTTTAAGTAACATTCATAAGGTTTAAACAATATTGACCACTCTCTAGAATAACCCATTAAACATGGGTTGTGCTTGAATGCACTACATAATTGATATAACACAACCACTCTGCATATCAACCAGAGTTATAGGCTCTTTATTGCAACAAGAGGTAATCACTCTTGGATCATGCTATAATTACATCGTAACCTATTAAACTTGAGACAACCTGAATGCACCCAATGATGATTGACACCTACATTTTACAACTTGAATTAACTACATTATATGAGTGCCTTCATTTATATCACAACATAGCCACATTAAACTTGGGTCACACATGAATGCATCCTATATTTGTTATAGCACAATTGTGCCACATGACCAATAGAGTTATGGATCACATAATTACAGTCACAAGAATCTGTTCCTTGGTTGTGATCTTATGGTGATTCCACACAACAAAATCTGGACATGAAATTCTCAAAACCCTAAACCTCTAAAAATGAAATCTAATGAAATTTTGCTTTAAAATATGATTTTCAAACCTGGAACTACAAATCTGACTTCACAACTGAATTCTGCAAAAAGACAATGACTACCCTCAACCTGGTGATATCTTCTTGAATTTTTTCTGATTTTTCACAAGAAAATTGTCCATAGTTCTCCACAAACTATCTCAAGTAGAGCAAAACATTGTCGCAATAAATCAGCAGACTCAATTTTATTTATGTTGGCCACAATTTGATTTTTTTCTTATTTTTCATGTTTGTCAAAATTTCGACGAAACCCAAGTTCATTGAAATTTGGATGAAAGTCGGGGATAAACTTTAAAAAAAATGAAAATTACACATCAAATTTTACAAGCACCCGACGATACATCAAATTATACATATTTCGTGGACATTTTCATTGGATTTTGCAGTCAAATGAGTTAGTGTAAGATTGTGTCAATTCTATTTTTGTTAGGGGTAAAACTTGAGGCTAAGTGTTATTTACCTTTGGTGGATTACACTTTGTACCAACTTGTTGGTAGTCTCATCTATCTAATTCACATGAGACTTGAAATTTCATATATTGTAGGCATGATCTCTCAATTCATGCAAGAGCCACATGAGACTGGAAAACAACCAAGTGGATTATTCACTACATTAAGGATACTCACAATTATGGGACTCACTATGCAGTGAGCATGTACTTTGACTTGGTGGGATGCACAAATTCAAATTGGGTAGGAAATTCTCAGGTTAACAAGTCTACTTCAAGGTATTGCTTCTACCTTGGGTCTAGTTGAGTTTATTAGTCAAGCAAGAAATAATCTTCTATTACTCTTTAATCTACAAAGGTTGAGTGTTGAGGAGTAACTTTAATGCCAGTATTGAGGCTATTTAGCTTTATAACATTTTCACTGAGTTTGTCATTCCCTTCTCGATGCCCATAGTAATCTTTTGTGATAACCACAATGTAATACAAATCTCTTGCAATCTGGTCCATCATCAGGAAACCAAACACATTGAGATCCACATGGACTACATTGAAGAGCTAATTCATGAGTTGATTATTGATCTCAGGTATTGCCTAACATCAAATCAGATTACATAAATCTTCACTAAACCCTTCACTAAGAGCAAGTTCCTCCACTTACAAGCTTTTCTTGAGGTCCGATTGGTGTCCTCTTTTGGGGTCTATTTAGTCTTTCTCTTCTTTATCTATATTTTGAGGAATGATCTTTCTCTATTTATGGGGTGGGAGGCTTCTTCTTCTTTGAGGGATAATTTATATGTACATGGGTACCTAACATGGCCTCATTTTTCAAGATCCATCATCTTTATGTTCTCCTAAACTACACTTCAAGGGAGGTGTTAGTTTATGTTTTTATTTTCCTAGTGGTATAATTTATTTTACCCTAGTCATAAGTTTTTTCTATAGTTTTATTAATCTTGCTTAGAATAATAAAGTGAGATTATTATTTAATAACTAGGAGATAAGATGATGAAGTGCCCCCATTTTTCAAGGGTGGAGCATTTACTATTTTCATCACTTTATTTTATATTGGTGTTCAATTCCTATTGGTTGATTTTCCACCTACATCCTCTCATTAGTTCTATATAAAATCATTATCTAGCTTGTATTTTTCATCTTGCAAGCTCTTAATGCATTTTTGTCATTTTGACATTTCATATCTCTTGGGGTCACTAGTTTGCATTGTTTATAGTTTTCCAATTTATGTAGCTTTGAATTTCTCTTAAAAAGTTCCTTGGGTTATCAATCTATTTCAGATTTCTAACAAACTATGCAAGTTTGTGGGCACAAGACATATGAATCTCTTGAAGCACATAGAAGTGTCACACATGCAAATGTTTATGAATGCTATAAAATTACAATTATCCTCATACATTTACCTATTATCGCTCACATAAAATACTACAAAATAATATTATCACATTATGCTAGTTGATAAAAATACATTAAAAGAGAATAAGTTTAGATTTTTTTTTTATTATATTTTTTGGAGTCAAATGATGGGAGAAAAGACTCTAAGAGGTTTAGTTCTTTAATCCAAAATGTATATTAGAGTCAAACTACCAATTAAATGACTTACAAGCATGTAATATTATTCCCTAAGGCTAAATTTGATCCAATGAATAAATAGAGAATTAGGAAATGCACAAGACTTACATAGGCTTTTCCATATGCTTGTGGAATGAAACTAAATATATATCATAAAATAATTGAGACATGGCATAATTCAGGAATCTATAAATTAAAACACATGTTCCATATATTGCATTAATAAGCCACCTTGAGAGAGCCTTTGAGGAAATTACAACTTTTTCTTAGAAAGTAACTAGTTGAATGCAACATCATACTAGAAATTGTGATATTGGAAATAAAATAGATTTTTCTAAAATAAAAATTAGACTCAAGAAGAAAAAAAAATTACAAAAATAATTTACATAGTTGAATACCTTATTTACATTGTACATGACATGAAAGATTGGAATTTTATGCAATGTTTGACACCTAAAAAGCACTAAATAGACATTAAACAAATAAAAATAGTCACTGGCAATCCCTAAAGACAACAAAAAAAATCATGCAATCAAAAGATATTGTATAAATAATAGATTGGAAAGAGCTCAAAATAAGCCATATTGTGACACTTGGATGAATCTAGGCCATCCACATAATAGGTGACAACCTGATTTAGAAATTAAATTACAATAACCACCATGTCCTAGATTTAAATTACTAGTAGAGGAGAAGTATAATTCCACAAGAACAATTTCAAATGTTGTATGTAGAATCCCATGTCATCAATACAGTATAAAGAAAATGGCACCCAAGATTTTTGGGAGGAAAACTAGAAATCAAACTAGATTCATAGTCGGCCTAAGAGTCTGAGTAATCTAGAATACAAAATAATAGGCTATACAATAGATAAGATCACCAATTCTCAAAAGAATCCATTTTTACTCTCTCCAAAGGAGCTATATCATTTTTCATTAATATCATCAATCACTAATATTCTATTGATATCAAATTCCTTTTGTTTCATGAATTTACCCCCTTCTCATGTTACAATGTAATTAAAAACCTCCATGGCAATCACTTGCATTTTCTTAGTGTGAATTCAACATAAATTAATTAAAGAAAAACCATAGTGTCAATTTTTAGAAAAAAGTTTTATTATGCCATTTTTTTATAAATTTATCACTTAATAAACTTGAGGTTGTTTATAAAGTTATCACTTAAAATTTTTAAGAAGTCATCAATTTTTAAGTGGAATCACATGGGCTCCACCCAAAAATGATTTTAAATAACTCAAAGATATAGATTTTAGAATAAACTATATTCTAATAAAAAGGATATTCTAATAAAAGGATGCAATATAATATGATAAGATATAAGAGTACATGAGGTGGGTATATATATTATACATCACCAAGAGATGTGAATATACAACCAATGTGGGATACGAGAGATGTAGTCACATGTACAAAATATCTCCAAAAAAATATGAAAGTAAAGTGACATAATTTCCAAATACAACCTACCAAACTAAATACCTACCTAAGTAGGCTTATCCCATTGTAGTTATGTTAGTGAATGAATTGGAACTTATTGAAATACATTAATATTGACTCCATAACCCATCTTAATAAGGTCAATATCACCAACAACTCTAGAAAGATTAACAATTTCATTTGTGATTTTCCTCTAAATTTTATCAAGGTACAATTCCCTCAAAGATTATAACCAACTACATTTTTAACTAAAAAATGGGAAAATGTAAACAAATACTAATTCACAAATATGAAATCAATGCGACTGTCCTAATGAAACCATTAACTTTCTAGCACAAATACTAGAATTATAACAACTAATAAATATTATTTCAAAAGAATTGATCTTAATAAAAACAAGTGAATATGATAACAAGAAATCATATTTCACATAAAATGAATTTAACTACCGCCTCACCAATATAATTACTCAATAGAATACCATATTCATATTTCCAAGTTCGAAGACAAAGAATAACTTGAGTTTTAAGATTCAATTTAAAATGTTCCTCATTCCCTCTATTACATCACAGTGCAAAAATGAAACAAATTTTAGAGCCATGTAGATTCATTAGAACTATATTTTATACGAAAAACCTAATCTTGAATCTTGTTCATTTAAAGTAACAAACATCTTGTCAAGCGACAAATTCATGACAAGTAGTCTCCCACCTAGAGAGGTTGATAAACAAAGAAAATTAATGACTTACATTAATAATTATTACATTTCCTCTCTCAATATAATCTTTACAATTAGCTGAAGCATTTTTTCTTATAATTCTGCCTTGTCGCTTGACGTACATGCACATGGGTGTAACTCCTAGAAATTAAATTAAATAAATAAATATATCTACAATTTTACTTGTGTGGACCATCTCAACAAGGGAAACAAATTGAAACTCAACAAGCTAAATTAAAGAATTTAATACACCAAAGTCACATCGACAAACCCCTTCATTAAATTCTTAGGGAATATTACTATCCTTCCAATCACCTATTATTCTTGAGAAAATCTCCAACATCCAACTGAATTTTTATAAATATCAAGGCAACTGCTTTCATTTTTATTATTTGGATTTAGTTCTCTAGAGATGGCGAGTATTGAGAGTGATGCCTCCTCAAAGGGTCACTTTCATCACAATTGTAGACATAAAATGCAACCAATTTTTGAGGATGATAACATACCAACTAAAATATGTATTCATAGTCCATAGTGACATTGAGGAGGGAGTGCTTAGGAAGCTCATTAAAGAGATATTTCTGAGTCGTGTCCATGTGCATAACATCGAGATTCTAGAATTATTCATATACAATGTAGTTCACACTTCAGGAAAATGAGAATGAGGAATAAGAGTTGCGGAGTGACTGGTTCGGCCAGAGTACAAGATGAAAGTGAGGGCGGCCATTAGAGGACCGAGTGTGTTTCCTAGAATGGGCCTAGTTGGTGACACCATCTGCATTACAATGGTGCTTCATAGTGACATTGATAAATAGGTGGTAGCTCTCCTTCATGTTGGATTAGAATGAAATGACATGGGGCTATTTTCCGATTTCGTACAATCCAACGAGAATCGATTCTCCCCAACCCAAATTGAGCACCTGCAAGAAGTGGTAGAGGAGATTCACATCCTCATCTTTTTCCTATGTGTCTAGGAGAAGAATGTAATGTAATTTCTATTTTGAAAGTAAATGTGACCTTTATAATATCGTATAAATATATAAAGCATTTTGTATTTTGATGGTGTGTAGTATTTTTTTCATGTGAATGCCACTCTCTTTTCTTTTCTGCACTTTATTTCAGCTTATGATACTATTCAATTTTAATCGCATTTACATTTTTTCTTGATTAAGTATGCTTGTCTAGGATTAATAAATTATGATCACTAAACAACATTGTACTTAGGAATAGTTTTTAGTATACTATCAATATTTGTCATGGTTAAGGTAACCTTCTCTTTTACCACTTACAACCTCTTTAATATTTGCTTATGGACCAACCACCTAAATTATTGTATTATTGGTCGGTGAGGAGGTTTGTGAAACCCTTTCAGGGACCAAAAAAGGTTTTCAAACCTTTTGTAAACTCTAACTTTGGAAATATTTTCTTGGAAATTTTTACTTTTTCAAACAAAAGTAGACTTTACAGTGGTTTTAAAAACTTCATTTGAGACTAGTGACACCTTTAAAACTTGGATAAGTAAAACACACTTGATATTTTTGACAAGGAATCGACATGAGAAGGGGTTATGATAAATTTCTTGGTGACTGACAAGGTTTACAAAACTTGGGATAAGGCCAAAAAAGCTTCATACTTAGAAATTTTTATGGTGGATACATAAGTTTAGGCCATGCGATTGAATCTTAGGTAAAAATGGCTCTGTTTGGGGACAAAGACTACAAGGATGAAGCCATGAACCCAGAGATATACTTAAATATTAGTGTCTAGTTCATTGGGAATAGAGTCATGTATAAAGGAAAAGGAACCAAACAAAAAAAATAGCAAAGGAGAAAAACAAGCAAAGTCCAAAACAAGAGACACACTAAAATTCGGACTATGTACACAGTCGGAAAAATCCTACCTAGTAGAGAGAGCCCATTCAATCATGAGAAACCATTAATTGGTTGGGAGAAGAACAATCCACACCTGAAAATAGCCAGAATTCCCATGCAACATTTGGAGGATAGAAAAAATCAAACATGCCTACAGAATATTCATTTCAATGAGGAACCCAACACAAATAATCATAACTCTGAATAGCCACTTCTTGTCATATACCTTCTCTTCTTGACACATACATCTCTGTATTTTGCCTTTTATGTCTTGGACCATCATCTTAAGGAATCTAACATATTGAGTAAACTCACCTTCACTTGCGGCATATGGGGAAAATTCCATACCTTTTTCTCAATCATAATCTTCAGGTGGACCAGATGACTCACTGATTTGTTCTTCCTTACTCCCTTTACATTCCCTATAGATTTCATCAAAAATCTTTTCATGTCTCCAAGATTCACATTATTTCTCATTAATTTTCCAAAATTCCAATAATTTAGTGCCTTCATCTTTATCCTCATTTCTACAGTCCATCATATTACCATCGACTACCATTATACTGGTATCTTCAAATTCAAACAGAGGATTTTTCCTTTCCTTGAAAGACTCATCCAATGTGAAGAGAGGATTTGAAAAATTTAGCCACTCACCATAATCATCTTTCTTCCTATCATAGGAACTATCATTAGAGCACCACTCTTGGGCCAGAGTGCTATCCCATTTCTTTGACTCCAATTATGCATCAATGAATTGGTTTGTATTAGTGAGGTTAATAGGAATCTCATCCTTAATAGATGGTTCATCCTTCTTTTTCACTATGCTAGGTTTTTCTACACTATTGTCTTTGAAGGTGAAAAAATCATATTCAAGAACATATAGAGAGTCTAGAAATTGATAGCATCCATCAAAAAATTGGATGTTAGTACTAGAAATGAAGTTTCCAAGAGGCTCTGAAAAGTGTACTGCATTTCTAGATTTTACCCGAGGAGAGAAATCTTCTTCTTCACTAGATGAACTTAAATCTTCTTCAATTCCTTTAGAGTTCAAGTTGTATAATTCGGTATCCCAGGTCTAACTTTTATTTTCCTTATTGTCTGTTATATATTCCCCAAAGTGTTTAGGACTGAAAATAGTGAGATTAACATTCTTGGCAATAGGGCAGGGATGATTCACTAAACCTTGAAAATTCAAAACCTTATAATTTTGTGTTCCATAGACTAGAATGTGTTCCTCAACATAATCTCGTTTCCATACCCCAGATGTAATTAGTTCATCCTCAATATTAATTTCTTCCAATTGTGCTTGTTTAATTCCACACACCTTATCCCATTTTAAATTGAGTTGAACATCGTGATGCAAAGCAAATTTGAAAATATGGAATTAATTTGCTTACTCGGTCGTTCAATTGGAGGGATTCACTATAGGTCCCTATTAACTCGATCCACAAATTCACAAATTGATTCACCCTTTTTCTTTTCAATTTGGAAATAATTATAAAGAAAAGTGACAATATTCACCATGCCTTTAAACCTATTGAGATTTTTTTTCTCCAAAACACCCCAACCAATAATTGACCCATGTCCTAAATTCCAAAACCATTATGATGCACCTTCAATGGGGCTATCAACAAATAATCTTACGAAAACATCCTCCTCTTAAACCCCTAGGTAATATTTTGCAAGCAACTATCAGAGCTAGTAGATGTTCCTTAGGGTCTTGCAAATTTTACCATAGAACTCAAGAAAATTTCTTCTTGATCCATGTGGTAGTCACTATATTGACGTAGAACTAAAGCTCCAAAATAGTTTCTCTGTGATTGAGGTGTTGTGGCTTCCATTCTATCATCTAAGGATTATGTAGAGTTGCAAAATTATTTTCAAATAAAGAAACTTCCTTTAACCTTAGGTACCCTTTTTAAACTTTCAAGGATTCTCTTGCAGTTTCTTGGGTGAATATTTTGGTTGGGCAGAGGGTTTTGATTACTATTGGGATGAATCTGAGGGTGTTGGTACCATATAATTTCAATTCTAGAAGGTCTTTCAACTACCCTTCTATGTGTTCTTTGCATCCGTTCTTCCTCTTCCTCAATCATGAAGTTTACTCTCATGTAGTCTACAACACTTCTTTGACTATATCTCCAAACAAGAGTATTTAATTGAGAGATGATATCCTCTTGTTTGTCTTTCATCCAATCAAGACCCGGTTGCAATATAGGAAAAATATTTTCATGTGGAAGAACCATTTTGTTGCATGTTAAAGGCAACCTTTGTAATATGATGTTCGATCCCCAACGAAGTTGCCAAAAAAATTGTTAGCGAATGAATTGGCCCTTATTGAAATAGCTTAATATTGACTCCATAACCCATCTTAATATCACCAACAACTCTAGAAAGATCACAATTTCATTTGTGATTTCCCTCTAAATTTTATCAAGGTACAACTCCCTCAAGGATTATAACCAAATAAAATAGAGCAAACTTTTAACTAGAAAGAAAGGAAAGGTAAACAAACACTAATTCATAAATATGAAATCAATGCGATTGTCCAGATGAAACCATTAACTTTCTAGCACAAAGATTAGAATTATAACAGTCAATAAATATTATTTGAAAATAATTTATCTTAATCAAAATAAGTGAATATGATAACAAGAAATCATCTTTCACAGAAAATGAATTCAAGTACTGCCTCGGCCCATAGACTTATTCAATAAAATACCATATTCATATTTGCATGTTCAAAGACAAAGAGTAACTTGAGTTTTAAGATTCAATCAAAAATGTTCCTCATTCCCTCAATTACATCATAGTGCAAAAATGAAACAAATTTTGCACCCCTATAGAGTCATTAGAACTAGATTTTATAAGAAAAACCTAATCTTGAATCTTGGCCATTAAAGTAACGTCCATCTTGTCAAGAGGTAGTTTTGTGACAACTAATCTCCCACCTAGAGAGGCTGATAAACAAAGAACATTAATGGCTGACTTTAATCATCATTACATTTCCTCTCTCAATATATTCTTTACAATTAGCTAAAGCGGTTTTTCTTATAATTTTGTCATATGGCCTGGCATACATGCAAATGGGTGTAACTCCCAGAATTTACATTAAAGAAATAAATATATCTACCATTTTACTTGTGCAGACCATATCAACAAGGGGAACAAATTGAAACTCAACAAGATGAATTAAATAATTTAATACAAAAAAGTCACATTGACGACCCCCTTCATTAAATTCTCAGGGAATATTACTATCCTTCCAATCACCTATTATTCTTGAGAAAATCTCCAACAAGCCACTGAACTTCTATAAATATCAAGGCAACTATTGGGTATGTGCAAGATCATGATGGGCCAAAAAGTGGCGATATGATGGGTATGTGTAGGGTATGTGGCCGATGACATTTTTTACCCAAAACTGATGAAATGAAAAGGGTTTGTAAAGGAGATTTTCAGCTTTCCACCAATATAAATTATACTTTACTTTGAATTTAATAAATAATTATTATTCATTTTCTATTTGAATTATGACTAAAGTCCTGATTGATAGGCTGATTGAAAAACATATATATCTTTCAAACAATATCACATTTTTTGAATCTGAAACTTGCATCACATTCTATGCTTTGCACACTATAGGATTAAAAAAAGAAAAATTGAATTTCATGAAGTTTTGACCAAGTTAAGGTGGTTAGACACACAAGTTTTTATATTTTTTAAAAGTTTTAATAAAAAATTCATAATTAATTATTTACTTGGAAAAAAATTACAAAAAAATATGCATCACATCTCGACATGAGTCCTCTACTTATATCTAAAATATTATAAAAAAATATTATCATTTTATTTTGGTTAGGGTGGCCAGACAAACACCTACTTATTTTTTCCTAAAATTTAAGTACTATGCATTGAAATTTCAAATTTTCACCAAATAGATTTTTTTTTTTTAAATCTAGTAGTTTAGAAACTACATTCAATTTGCTACAGATTCTATTCTTACATATTTTTGAAATAATATAGATAACTTATTCAAATTTTTATGTCAAGTTACCTAACTCCGATTTTTCTAAATTTTTTGCCACTTAAGGGTTTGTTTTTTTTATGATGATCCTGCACATACCCTACTTTCATTTTCATTATTCGGATTTAGTTCTCTGGAGATGGTGAGTACTAATAGTGATGCATCCTTAAAGGGTGAATTCATCATAATTGAAGATGTAGGATGCAACCAGTTTTAGAGGATGATAACATTCCAACTGATAGATGTCTTCATAATCTATCGCAATGTTGAGGAGGGAGTGCTCAAGAAGATCATTGTAGAGATATTTCCTAGTTGTGTCCATGTGCATAATAGTGAGCTTATGGAATGATTCATATATAATACATATTTCACACTTTAGGAAAATGAGAATGGGGAATGAGAGTTGCGAAGTGACTAGTTCAACCAAAACTGTACAGGATGAAAATGAGGGCGACCATTAGAGGATTGAGTGCATTTCCCTGGTTGGTGACACCATATGTATTGCAATGATGATTCACAGTGACATTATTGAAGAGTGGTCGCTCTCCTTTGTGTTGGATTAGAACAAAATGACATGGGGTTGTTTTCCCATTTCATGCAATCCAATAAGAATTTACATTCTCCCTAGCCCAAATTGAGCGCCTGCAAGAAGTGGTAGAGGGGATTCACATCCTCATATTTGTCCTCTATGTCTAAAAGAAGAATGTAATGGAATTTCTATTTTGAAAGTAAACACAACCTTTGTAATACTATAAAAATATATAAATATATAGAGAATTTTGTATTTTAGTGGTATGTTCTAATTTTTTTTATGTGAATGCCACTCTCTTCTCTTTTTTGCACTTTATTTTGGCTTGTGATACTGTTCAATTTTAATCACATTTACATTTGTCCTTGATTAAGTATGCTTTCATGTGATTAATAAATGTTGATCACTAAATGACATTGGACTTAGGAACAATTTCCAGTACATTGTTGACACTCGCCATGGTTAAAGAAACCTACTCTTTTACTACTTACAACCTCTTTAGTTTTGTTTATGAACCAATCGCCTAAATTATTGTATTACCAATTGGTGAGGAGGTTTGTGAAATCTTGTTTGGGACCAACAAAGGTTTCCAAACCTTTTGTAAACTTTGCTTTGTCAATCTTGGAAATTTTTAGTTTTCCAAACAGAAGTGGACTTTAGGGTGGTTATAAAAACTTCGTCGATGATTGATGATACCTTAGAAACTTGGATAAGTAAAAAAAAATTGATTTATTTCACAAGGAATCAACATGAGAAGGGGTTAAGATAACTTCATTGGTGACTGATGAGGTTCAAAAAACTTGGGATAAGGTTGAAAAAGCTTCATACTTAGAAATTTTATGGTGGATACATAAGTTTAGGCCATAACCGAATCTTAGGTAACAAGTTACATACAAATAATAAAATAAATATACTAAGTGCAAGAAAATAAAATAATAAACCAACACCCCCATTAAAATAGCATAGGTGGGTACATAGAGATGGATAAATAGTCTTGAAAATGTGTATCCATTGTTTAAAATTATCCCTTAGAAAAAAAGAGTAAAAAAATTATAAGAATGAACTCCCTCTATGAGAGTATAAAGGGAGAAGGTCTAAGTTACGCCTTTAAAGAAATATTTTCACCCCTAGGAGAGCTCACAAATGATGGAAATTTTTGTTGATGAAGAGTTTAGTAAGTATGTTTTCAACCCACTACATTGAAGGAAAATATTTTAAATAAATGACTTACTCCTATATTATATCCTTGATGTAGTCCATATGGATCTTAATGTGTTTGGTCTACTTATGATGAACTAGATTCTTGGAGATCTGAATGACACTCTAGTTATCAAAAAAAAAAAAAAAACAATGACCTATGATAAATATAAAAAGCCTTAGTGGAAATATTAAAAACCCTTGATAGTTACCCTCAGTGAAAGAAAGAGCAATAATATGTTTCTTCTTTCTTGACTAAAAAATGGGGCCAAAACTAAAGCATAATTTGTAGCCAAATGTGGACTTATGGTCATGAAGATTGTTGGCCCTATTGAAATACATAAATATGACCTGGTCTAAACATGTACCTCTTGCATGGTGAATTTTATAATTTTAAGTGCCTTGTATATAATGAAATATGTATTAAATTTTTGGTGAAGCTCATGCTCTTGCATAAAATTTATAGGAAAAATTTCCCCTTGAAGAGGATGAAAAGAGAGGGCTATGTGACCCCAATTAAATGAACTAAGAAGTATAAAGCACTATGCAAGGAAAATATTCCCCTCATAATAAATAAAATAAAATAAATCATGTATCCTCCCTTCACGTGTAATCTTTTCCACCAATGGTGAATGATTGACTCTAAATGTTAACGATGATCTAAGGACACCAAAAAACATACATCCCCTTAGGAAGAAATATGGCCAAAGGTGAAAGTAGAATATTTTTTAATTTTAAATAGGAATAAATTACTTGACATATAAATCTCTAGATGTTTCTCAAATCTCACCACATTAGGATTCCTAGAGGCCTAATTGAAGATAGTGGAAATCCATAACCATGTGGTTATTGATGTAAAGAAAGTATCAAAGGTGTGGATGATGCCTCTAAATAATTCCCAAGTTTCCCAAGTTGATGCCAAACCATGAAAAATACTAATATGATGAATTAGGTGTCATGAAATATTTAGGTTTGATAACCACACATGTATGGTGATCACCATAGGTAAGAAAATTAAACTAATGAGAACCTAGTACTCCTATAAAATGTGTTAACATGAATGACAATCGAGTTGGATTTATGGACTCATGAATAAGTACAAAACATAACTACATAATAAGATATAAAAAAATAGAGAATAGGATGGTTTGAATGTACCCTCACAACATCTAAAGAAGGTGATGAAACTAATGTTATTTCTCATAAAAGAGGAGATAAATGTACTTAATGCTATCATCAAGACCCTATGTGGGATTATACATATGAATGACATGTATGTCTTATAAGAAGTCATCCTAATGATAAAGAAAAAATAAATAATCATATGATGTAATGCTCAACAATATTCTTAATCATGAAAAATTATAGAATTTTCAAGTGTTATAATAGAAGAATTCTTAGCTTTAGGATGTTGACTCAAATATTTAGGATTAAAGCCTTTGTATTTGCAACACGAGCGAAAGAAGTTGAAAAATTCAATGAAGTTTTTAGGAAAATCAAGAGAAGTATCTATCTTCATAGTAATCATTTTTTCCCCATCAATCTAGAACCATACTTGTATCATCAACATATGATAGATTATCATAATCACCTAAGAGAAAAAGATAGCCTAAAGTAAGATCATTTGGTAGGAGTCAATTGGATATCTATTCATCTCCCAGATTTTGATCCCAAGAAAATGAGGGTGCTTGATGCCTAATTTGAAAAATTATGTGTTGGTGTCAATCCTAGGACATAATAAGTCTTTATTTTCCATAAAAATATTTAAATATGTATCTGATTTAGAAATAAATTCATAGAGATAGCACAAGTAGTTAAGCCATCTAAAATTATTTAGAATACCATCTTACCAAGATTTATAGCTCAATATTAAGAAAAAAATAGTTGGATGAGATAAAATGCTTATGAACCACAATAATAATATCTTCAAATTAGTCAAGCAATAGAACAATCAAGAGATCAACAAGCAAATGAAAAATCATAAAAAATACCCCTAAAATTACTCAATCAAATAACCCCCTCCAAAAATGATTTGAAACTTCATATTTAATGCATTGAAGTTGCCACTTGAAAAAATATAAAGTGGTTTTGATCTCAATGCTTTTATAAATATTAAAATATGCTATAAGGTTAAAATTAATTTTTGAATAGAATAATTAAAAATTAATAAAACCACTACAAAATACGTGAGAAATCATGCAATTTTAAAAATTGCATAAAAAAGAACTCACATGGCCTTAGATAGAGCAAAAGAACACTCTAAAATAAAAATCACATAGAAACACCTTAATTTTTTTTGTAAATTCTAGAAAAAAATCTTTGAAAAGAAAGCTCATATGGTCATGTGATCAACCTTTGAAAATTAGCTGTTGAAACTAAAGCCTAATGGTGAAGGGGTTTGAGTGGGAGGAGAAATCTAATAATGTTAGCATGAAATCATGATCTTGAACTTACTGGAATTACCACCAAATGCATACAAAAAAAGCTAAAATTTGAGCTATCCCTATATTGCACACTTGTGTAGAGTGACACCAGCATACACCACTGACCAACTATTAACCATAATACTAGATAATATTTCATAAATTATCCTTTAATATAATCAAAAAGGAGAAAAATTCATTAAGGGCCTAAGGTAAAGTGTTCTAGTTCTAACCAAAAAGACAACAATCTATGGGTTTTTAGGTCTTCTGGATGTAATAACAAGCCTATATTTGACCTAAAATGCTTTAAATGATAACTACCCTCTATTTGGAAATTTCCTCCCAATTGAAAAATATCATGTTTGTTCTCTAATGTTCAGCTAGGATGAAAAATAGTCAAGTCTAAATTTATCATATGTTTTGATTACAAAGATGAGCTCATATTTACTCAACCAATATCTCAAACACACCTATAATATAAGGTCACAACTTAGAGGAATTCCTCTAAATCTAATATCTTTAACACACTTTAATAATTCTCTTGATCATTCAAGAATGCAAGAGAAGAGCATAATTAATTTTTCAAAAAACACAAGATCTAAATTCTAAATCTCCTTAGAAACTAACCAAAAGTTCTTAATCTCTAATACCATGTAAAATTTATCTATGGAGATAGCCACCCAAGATAACATTTTTTAATAAAATGCACAAAAAACTAATATATATATATATATATATATATAAATGTTTACTACCAAGAAATGTGAATAAATAAATAATATCAAATAAAAAAGATATAATCACATATGTGCACATCACCAAAAATTTAAAATATAAGCCACATAAAACAAGTGCAAGTTACTAAATTATACCCAACTAAACAAATTTATCCTACTATAAATACATACAATAAAACAAAACAATTAACAAAACACCAAAAAACAATAATGAATAAACAATTAAAATCATTTCAGTGTCGTCCTTAATTAGAAACCATAGTGTTAGAGTCACTCAAATACTCAAGCTTCCATGATTGCTTGCAACAAAAACTTCCTTCTACAAGAGAGAAAATAAAGAGCATATATTTACAATAATGGATGCAAAATAATTATATTGATATAATTGATACTTATATAAATATGGGGATTTTTTTATACAAACATGGTCAAGAGATAGGATTAGACAAGATCATGATAAGTGTCTTGATCCTATGACATGGGACGACTAAATATAAGATCACATGATAGCTATGGAATTCTAGAAGGATTCCTAGTCTCCTAAGTAAAATTAACATGAAAATATGTGTGAATAGAACCTAACTAATAACTAGTTATATACTATGCCTTGTTCACACTACAAAGGGGAAATTGGTTAGTTAACACCCCTGTTCTCACCAACACCCCTCCTTAATTTCAAATTTGGGAGAAGTAAACAAATGAAATGATGCAAAAATACAAGGATGATGGATCTTGACTACTAGGCTATATTAAGCACCCATTTACAAAAGATATCTCATAAATGGAGGAAAGGAGAAAAAAAACATGAAAAAAACCCTTTCCAAAAGAGAGAATGAAAGAAAAAAATCATGTTCAATTTGATGGCACCTTCAAATTTTGCAAATTTGAAGTGTCTATGCCCTTTCAATGTGTTGACAAAGGTTAGGTCAACATACTGCTAAATCTACCCTGGAGCCCATCTTCGCCAATTAAATTTTTGCAACTCAGAGGTCATCTTGCAAATTCATATGGTAGAATTTTTTTTGGTACAAATAGTAGTATGCATGCTCAGTTTCACACTTCTTGGATGAGTTTTGATGGGAGCTATTTAATGCTTTTTTTGATTTCAACCAGACTAAATTTGGTGTTAGAGACAGTTGCAAACTTTACAATTCTGAAGGTAACACATTTCTTGTTTCAGTCAAAAATATCTTTAGTTCCATTTTCATAAAAAATGAATCCCATATGATGCATTATTTTATTGTTTTTCAGTTGCAACAAATACCTCCAACAAGCCCGTTTACAAAGGAGGTACCTAAATTTTGATTGCTGGGCGAAATCTGATTTAAAACCCATGTTTTAAATAATTGATTATGGATGCTCACAAGAAAATCTTGGCTCTAGGGGTTCCTGTTTGTGCACAATGAGTTTTTGCAATTTGGCCGGTAGGAGAAATTAAAATTTCCCCTATCTTCTAATGTTTTGATATACAATTTCTTTTAAAACATTTTATTATGCTTTAAATATTTGCAAAGAAAGTGCACATGAATTGAAAGAATTTAGGGAAAATTAAATATTTTCCAAACTTTATAAACTTTATTTCCCCACTAGCTCATTACAGTATTTATTGATGCCAAGAATGCTTGCGGGGAAGTGAGGAGAGGTGTGGGCAGCATATGGGAAGGATAAAATATTAAATATGGAATTTTATAAAAATTTAGCAATAAGGTTTATTTTCTTTCATCAATGCTTACCTACCATCCCACAAAAGGAAGAGAGGCCATTAGAGAATGCTTGTGGGGAGCGGGCAAGCATAGGAGTGAGTTTTGTTGGGCGTCAAAAGGTTTTAACAGATTTTAACATGCATTGGTAGGATTAAAAATGTGATTTCAACTTGCAAAAAGATGCCCAAAGCATTTCCCATGCCTAGACAACAATTTTAGTAATGTTTTATGCATCCTCTGGCTGCCTGCAAACTCAAAAACACCTAGAAATGTTTTCTCACGCCATGGCAATTGTTTTGCTGTTGTTTTGAGAGGTTTCATTACCCACCATTTCCAAGAGTGACATGCAACATCATGATGCTAAATTTTTGACATTTTTTCACTTTTCATATATGCAATGAACATCTCTTAGAGCTCAAAATGAAATATATGCTCACATTTTTGGGTTTTAAGCTATGTTTTAATGTCATTTTTGAGCCATAAACGGTGATTCTTGCTTTCCAAAAGGTTCCTAGACCTTTTCTCACACATGGGTAATGGGTTTGACCATGTTTTACCTATTGTTTGAGCACCAGTAAGCTGAAATGGCATGTGTAAAGTGCATAAATTGCTTAGCAACCAAAGAAATGTATGGATTTGCATTCTTAGATATAATGTGACTGGTTTTTTACTACCAAATGCCTAGGTTAAAATAAAGCTCAGTCTTTAGTTGAAGGTAAATTGAGATTGGTAAAAATAGGTGAAAGTGAGTCAGTTGCAGGCATAATGTACAAAGAGATGGATTGCAAATCAACTGTTTGAAATTTTTTCAAACTGTTTGCAGTATGAAACGAAACCTCTAGATCTCTAAAATGCATTATTAAAGGCTTGTTTTGAATACCATTAGTGAAGTTAATAGTATATGAATAAAATTTTGAACTACAGAGAAAATTTTTAACTGCTAGTAAGTGGGTTTTGACCTAGAAGTGAAAATTTTCACTTTCCAAGTAAAAATATAGTTGTAAATGCCTGTTTACAAGCAAGGTAAAAAGTTGCATGGGAATGCAAATGGAAAAGTAACAAAGGATATTTCAGTTGCAAGAATGAAGGAAAAAGAAGAGGGAAAAGAATATGTAAAGGGGCAATTTGTTGCAAATATGAAGGTTGAGTTTATGACATGTGCCAGTTTGAGATTCAATCTGTGATTTATTCTCTTCTATAAAATGTAATTTTTGTCTCTTTCTTTAGGAAATTGATTTTTTGCAACGCTCTTAGTTTTAGGTTTTGGCCATGAAAGAAGCTGTGTACTAAAATTATTGAATGATAATAGTGAAGATCCATATACTGTAAATCCATTTATTGTAATGCTCTTGTAACTTGAATGCACAAATATGAATGCATATTGTTATGTAATTATCTCCGATGTAACATCTTTTGAATTGAAATAACAAAGTTATTGAGGTTCTTCAAAAGCATTTATTTTTTGACTTATCTGTTTATTTGCTTTCCATTCAAGGAGTGGTGTAAATGCTTGCAAGTAGTTAATGAGGGTATTGTATTTTCAGGTGGATTGCTAAGTAAAATTTCATAACAGACTTAAGTAGACTTTTATGTCATAATGTGATAGAAGTTTGATGGCCATCAAGATTATGCTATAGTATTATGTTATGATGCATGATATGTGACTCTGTAGCCCAAGATAGGCAATGGTCTTGCATAATTGTTTTTCTCCATCCTTAGAAATAATCTTCAAATTCAAACAACCTTTTAATGCTTTAGTTTTATGTGTATTTTGTGTCTCAACTTCATGCCTGTAATGGAATGAGAATAAGGAGTGTGTCATTATTTGAGGAAACCATACACATCCTTGTTGTATTGTATGAAGTTTATCTGCTTTACAGTGTGTTGCACCATAGGTGAAATTGTAGTGCACTTCCTGATGAGGGCACAGCCCGAGACTTATAAAATAACCCACAAATAAGAGAATAATTTTATTATTCTGAAATGGGGCTTCTTACATGCAGAGGATCTCAAATCCTCAATTTTTACAACACATGCAAGTTACAGAAAGCTATAGAATCACCCTTTCGCAATATGCGAGTTTGTCCCCAAAAAGTTACCCAAAAATTAGAAACCCGCCCATAAATAGAGCTCCTCTTAAGTTTGGAGCCAAAACAACATTCAAATTTAAGTTTAGGAGGTTTGGCGCCAAAAAATTACAACTTGAAGTTCAAATTTCAAAATAACATTTGCAATTGTATCTTCTAAAAAGTGCGCCAACTTCCCGAGGCCATAACTTTTGATCCAGGACTCTGATTCGTGAACAGTTTGAACCGTTGGAAAGGTCTCGAAGTCAAGAACGCGCTTGAAATTTGTGACGCCAATTTTGGCAAGTTTCGAGGCTGATCCAAGAACTTTAAGTGCCTCAAATCTAACTCGAAAGATTTTCAGGTGCAAATTTGGGAAACTAAAACTGCAATATCTTTCAACCCAGTAATAGAAAATAAAAATCGTAAATTGAGAATTTTATTATAACGAAAAGGGTATCAAAAAATGTAAAAACATCTAAAAACTGAGAAACTTAAAATTTAACTATTTTTGGGTGATGCAAGATTGCCCTTACACCACTGGATGCTCCTGCATCACTTCCATTCTCATCGTGGATGTGTAGGCAGTCGACTTTGGAACTCAGAGGTGAAGGTAAAATAATAGGGATATTTAAAGGTATGTGCTAATAACGTTAAGCAGTTGATGTTGTATATTATGAATTTATGGTCTATGTGTGAAGGTGGGATAAGATTGACCCTATCATGAGCACTATGTGATTATCTTATCATGACTATAATGTGATTATCATATGACCGATCTTATCCTAATTTTTATATGAGTTGGTGAGGTTCTTACTGATGTGTTTGGGTGAAAGGGATAGTGTTGCATTACTCACTTGCGAGTACCCTGCGATGCTGTGATTCCCTTTTCACAGTGTGTCTGATTATATGTATATATGTATGCACAACTTTTTTTGTGTGTTGCAGGATGTAGGTACTAGGCATCGACTCCACCTGAATTAGCAGGTCTGAGTGTGCCTTAAACCTAATGGAACAGTTGATTGGAGATAGCACTTGGTCCCCTACACTATGCATCATCCTTAAAGAGGATGTGTATCCAGTCCGATACCTTGTCAATGTTGTCAGTTTTGTCTGTTGTCCGTTGGTATTGTTTGAGGTCTTGTTTTTCGACCCTGGTTAGGGTTTAGGTAATTGATTGGCATTCGATTTATTTAATTTAAAGTTGTTTGATAAATGCTTTTGGTTAATTGATGCATTAAAATAAATTGTTAAATAAAAAGGGTATGACTTTGATAAATAAATAAATATATAACCACAATTAATAATAAAATAAAATTATAATGTAATATTAAAATTAATAAATAATAATAAGGAAAATATTAATTCGGGTTAAATAATTGTTTATGAGGCGTGTACAAATATTGGGTAAATGGTTTTACCCGTTTGTGTGAATTTGGGTATCAAGTAAATTTTGATTGTAAATAAAATGCTTTTAATTAATTGATTAATGTGTTGTTTCGGGAAGACAATTTAATAAATTAAAAAT
>VDFB02353701.1:0-96737 GCA_007258455.2 Sequoia sempervirens
GGTGTAAAATCTTGTAAGACATTTGGTCTATTGAGAGGTGGCCTGCACAACTATGCTATAATAAGTTTGGTTTTCCTAGGGAAAGCTCCTTTGCATGGTAGAATTTTTCAAGGGAGAGATTAAAGAAATTAGGCTTCTAAGGTCCACACCAGTGTGTTTTATGTAAGGAGCAGGAAGAAATGTTGGATCATCTGCTATTACATTGTAGTTTTTCATATAGTTGTTGGATGCATTTACAGAAAAAAAATAAAAAAAATTGCAAAGTTCATGTCCCAAATTGATGAACGAGATGTTCCAAGGCTCGAGAACTAATGTCAAAAATTCTACATTTTCTTGTATCTATAAAATTAGCCCAACAATTTTAATCTAAGAAGTCTGGAAAGAAATAAATAGAAGGATATTTTAAGACAAATAGATAAGTGCGGAATTTTTTCTAGCAAAGTTAGAGTTGGCCATAGCAGAGGTGGTCAATGTGGTTGCAGTAAATAAGAACCTTAGTAAGTATCCATTTTGTCAAGTAGATAAAAATATTATGAAAGAATGGCCAATGATTAAACTCCCTTCTAACTAGGGTGGTTCACTAAGTAGTTCGAAGACAACTGAGGTAAGATAGGTGGAGTGGGAAAAACCTAAAGAGGGATGGGTTAAAATCAAATTTGGTGGGGAAACTAAGGGGAATCCAAGTCCGTTTGGAGTTGGTTGTGTCTTGAGGGATGCATGTGGAAACATATTAGCCTTAGGTGCTCAGAAACATCAAGATCGAACCAACAATAAAGTGGAGGCATAGGTGGCATTATTGGTTGTAACTTTGGCAAAAGTCTTCTCAGTTTGAAAAGTTCACCTGGAAGGTGACTCACAAATAATTTTGAATGTGTTAGCTAATGGTAACTCTCAAGTGTGGAGGATAAATAAAATTATTCAACTCATTAGGAAGAGGTTGGAGGAGTTCCAAGATACCAAATTTATGTAGATATATAGAAGTTGTAATAGTGTTACAAATTTACTAGCAAATTGTGCGGTTACCAATAAATATGAGCAAGGCAAGGCAAGGTGTATATGGAGGATCAAAGTATTCTTAAATTTTCTACATGCATAAATGGATTATGAAGTTTTGTCTCTTAATCTTAGAGAGTGAAAGGGTGGTATGGTGTTTGAAAGGTGGTGTTTAAGGATGGTCTTTTGTCCACAAGTGGATGCTGGAAACTTTTTTATATTTTTTTGATTGCCCTTCATTTTTGGTTGGAAGCTTAGTCTTTGTTGTTAGAGTTGTGGCCTTGTTTGGTAAGTCACCCTAGTGGTTTGGGAGTAGGTTGGCATTTTTTCCAAGCTTTTAATTCCTTCAATGTTGAAAGTGTATTGTTTGGAGCTGCCATGTCTAAGCTCTGGAGTAGTAGTTGTGAATGTAATTTTCATTAGAAAGGTCTTTTGTTCAGCTTGGTGCTATTTGTTTGGTCGAAGTAAATGGATCTTTCTAATATGGGTTGAATTATAATTTATGAAATATTAACAAAATTTCCCGTAAGATTCTCCTACATTTACCTATCAAACAAAAATCATAATAAAACACATCTCATGATGATATAGAAATTAGTCACGAATTGTAACATTAAATTTTGTCACTGAAAGGAAAGACTCATAATATCGCCCATAGGATTTGAATTCCTCTTGGAAGTACCTCAATGTTGAAGAAATTGACTCATCATTTCTCCAAGAAATTATGATTATTGATTCTTGCATAGAGGTTTAAAAATTTAGGAAGGTCAACATAAAATGATGGATTGGTGTTTTCTGTACTACAAGCTATAAAAACATCTATAGATGTTTACCCAATAATAAGTCACTACACATATTATGTTAAAACATCTCTATGCGTTTACCCAATAATAAGTCACTATACATATTATGTTACTAAGATAAGGTGTCCAAAACTTAATCTAGTGCATGGGACACCACATGGGTCACGTAAAGAAAATATCATAACAACACACTAGAATTTAAATAAATTATAAGACCATTGTATGACACTTAAACTTATAATTTCTTGGTAGTTATAATATATGTTGGCAACAAAATTTGAACATCACAACAAAGAACTATCCACATGCATAAATTTAGCAAGCATATTTTTCTCCCCTAATCGCAATAAAAAATGATTTGTTGACACTTAAACATGTTTATTTCACCTCTCAAGTCTAGAGAATAAACATAAATATGTTATTTTATATTATAGAATGATAGCAAAGTAATGCAACTTATTAGACCACTTATCACTAAAACACATAGAAGGGTATTTAAGAACATGAAGATGTGTGACTATAAAATTAGTCGTATTAGAGTTATGAAATGAACATCTATGTTGTAGTAGTTTTAAACAAGTTTCATCTCCTTAAGGGGATACAAAACATTCCTAGAATCATAAAAAAAATTGAATGTATAACCCTACAAATCTTAAGAAAAGGAGACACAATCCTCATCTATCTATATGTTTGAAAATTGTAATACCTTAAAGAGTACTCCAAACCATCTTCTCCCACCACCCGTGGATCCTAATAGGAGTTAATTTTCAAGATAGAAAATAGTAATTCAATTAAAAATCCACACGTACCAAATAAATAATAAATATTAGGCCTAGAAAACATAAATCTCAAATGATGAAACATCATTAGATAAAGTCCATATGAAATCTCATTAATAAAATAAAGTTAATGTGTGCCACAAATGCAAAAAAAAAAAAGTAAAAGAAAAAAAAACAAACAAACAAATTTGAATTGAATGAGTGTTTGAGGAAAAGGACAATATAAAAATTAATAGGCCAAGTAGTCCAACTTAATAATTTTTTCATGACTTTGATACCTACACATAATCTAAAATGGGACACATTTTCATTGACCAATGAGAGTTCACCTCCCAACCTTAAGACTATAATTCTATCCACTCCTATGCTTGAGGATATCACAATGCTAACTAGATAGATAATTACTTATACACTCACAACCAAACATAATTTAATTCAACACAATACAACTACAACATCACCCCAAACCCAAATTACAAAACAAAACAAGATTCCTTCCAAAGAGAAAAGTTGGCAAAATAACACAACAAAATGAACAGATTGACATAACCATGCACAGACTCAAAACAAACTTCATTTATTCCCTATATATTAAGGAGAAAGCAAATGGTAACCAAATAGATGTATAGATAATGTGATCAAAATGATATCAGGAAATATACCGATAGTTCCTTCCATGTTCTCTCTGCAGAATCCAATTTTGCTATTAAATATGGTTCCTGCAACAGATTCAAAACCACAAGTAAACAACAATATAAGTTACCAATATAAGACCGAATCAAACAAAAACAGATCGATAAAAGATAACATTAATAAATCAAGGGGAACAAAAGCGTCTTATCCAGGAGCTGTCATTGCGTCCAAATAGTCAGATATAATATCTGGATTTGAAATCCATTGTATAATTGTCAAAACTATATGCTATGATAGAAACCAAATTCAATAATTGGAACACATTAGGATACATAATTTATCCATGTGTTTGATGGATTTTCAGCAGCTTCGTATTCATTTTAAAGTGAAAACTCTCTCTTAAATAAAATTGCAGCTACCTGCTTCGGAATGAACATAAGGAATCAAAAGTGTGGTATCTTGAAAATGTTCCACAAAATACTCACTGAGAAGCCAAAGAGAGCAAAGGAATCAATCCATGAGATTGTAGTAGAAATAATAGTTAAAAATTGGCCATGTTAGCATTTTAATTTGTCTTTTACAACAAAACACAAATGGAACAATGTGTACAATAGAACCATTCTTCAAATTAGGAGGAAAGGCTCCTTAAGATCTAAATTAAACCCAAATTAAGCCAAACAACCTAGGCTAAAAACTATAGATAAGATATACAAATATGCACACTATACAAGATTCATTGAGGGGGTTTGCCCAAAGGAAATGACTATTTGCCTATGCTTTTGTCTCAGATATAGGTACCAGATTGGTAATAGTCGAACCTTGCAAGAGAAATTTTTACTTAATTTTTATCACATTTCAAAAAGTGACAAGGAAGTGAGGTATTATTAGAGGAAACAGAGAAAGCAAAAGATACCAAACAACAATAAAAAGAAGGAATTTCTCAAGGTAATGCAGTCCCTAAAAGATAGGGCAGCAATAGCTCATCAAACTCTTCATTCAGAGCAAGCAGAATAAAGAAACCAATCAGGGTACTATGCCTTCTACTAATTGTGCACAAGAGGCGTCTTCATCTGCAGAAATAAACTGAAACATTCCAATGAAATTAGATGCAAGTACAAGACTACTCGAGGCCATATTCTTGTAGAACGAAGCCTTGAAGCAAACAAAGACATGGGAAATCAACAAGACTACTCAGGACTCTCATGTGCGACGGCATGTGCGGCGGCATGTGTGGCGACATGAGTTCTAGCTACATTGATTATGTAAACCCTCAGAGTATCACGCTTCATCAAGCCCCCTACAATACTCTTTACATGATTAATAAAATCTACAGATAATGTCTGACGATTCACCTCAAGATTCGCGATGGTCACCTCCTGCAACCTTTTGTAAAAGTTAGTGGGCAACCGGTTCCTGACAGCATTTTCCCGTGGACGGGTTTCTGCAACAACATTTACTAAATCCTTAAATGCTCTCTCCAACCTGGCTTCAGGAGCAGAAGACTCGGCCATATTAGATACATTTACTTCTCTCATTTCTATTTCTTGCTGAGCTGATGTCCCAACACAAATTGCATCACCTGCAGATGAATCGGGTTCAGACTCCTTGGCAGGCTTATCCTCTCTCCCTTTGATGTAGAATTCGCTGTGATCGGCTTCATCTAACCCTGAATCATTCTGTTGTTGGGACTTATTTCTCAAGTCCGTCCATGAAACTACTGTAGTACGCTCAGGATCCAATGGTACTGTGTGTCTCTGTCGAGGTATGCCATTAGGGTTATCTGCCATCTTTCCAAGTTCCTTCCCAGATTTTTCTTCCATCCCTTCAACTTCCTTCTCAGATTTATCTTCCGTCTCTCTAACTTCTTAATCTAAGTAGGTTTTTTCGAGAAACAATACAGAATGATAGCACTATCTGGAACGCCAGATCTGAGGCGGCTGCTTCTCCATTTTTCCGGCCAACTCGCTCACTTGTTTATAAGAATGTTGGTGTGCAGTGATATTCGTGCCTCTTCCACGTATCCAGAAAACAACTGACCACATTGGAACAGATTTTTACGAGGGCCGCCCCTCTTCACGAGGCTTGCTTCTATACTTAGTTTTAATTGTAAGTTGTAGCTCGGCATTGTTGAGTTTATCTAATGCATGGTGGCGCCCATTGTAAGGACTGTCACTTCTTATTTTTCAAGTGTGTTCTTATATTCATTTAGCTATAACTCACTTATTATTCTCCACGTGTTTTGGATCGTAAGTTTATTAGATATACCTGTGAATTCTCAAAGCCACAATTTATATTTATTAGATGCACATTCACACATTCTACAACATATAATTGAGATATTATTATTAGAGTTCATTTATATTCTATATAATGTTAGAGTTCATTTATATTCATATAGGTCTTAATTATTCTTGTTATTTATAATGTTTAAAAATAATAATTAAAAGTTGTCCTAGGCCTCCCAACACCATTTTTCTTCATCAATCATCTTTCTTTCTTAATAATTAAATAATTTTAATTATTTAATTAATTCATTTTGATTAATTAAATAAATTTTAGTTATTTATTTATTTAATTACTATCACTAATGTGCTCTTTCTTCTATAGTTAAATAAATTTTATTCATTTAATTATTATCATCCTTCTCCTATAATTAAATAAGTGTTTCAATTATTTAATTATTCATTAGCCTTTCTACCATAAATTGAACAAATTTTATCTCACTTACTAATTTGTCCTTTTCTCCCTTGTCTTCTATAATTAAATAATGTTTCATTATTTAATTATTCACTTTCCCTCCCAAATTAAATAATTTTCTCCTTTTTTTGTGCCAACTTCTTTATATGTGTCAATCCTATCTCTTCATATCTCATTCAATTTTCACCCTTATTGAATTATTTTTATAATTCAATCTCATTCATTCATTCTTATATTTTCCTTAATTTATCCCTAACCCTATTTCATACTACAACTTTCATTCTTGGCCATTGATTGTCATATCTTATTGGGTTTTAATCTTAGCCATTCATTTTGATTTGGTTTTATATAAAAATATCTATCAGTTTCATTTCAACCTATCTAGTTGATGCTACCTAGACTATTGCTATCAAGGGAGACAAGTCCAATCTTCAACATTATTTAATTATAGAAGACATGTAAAATTTGACCTTTCAATTAAATAATGATTTAATTTAAAAATGGGAGAAAAGGATAAATTCGTAAGTTATTGAATAGATAAAATTTATTTAATTTATGGTAGAAAAGGCTAAATAATTAAATAATTGAAATAATTATTTAATTATAGTAGAAGGATGATAATTATTAAATAAATAAAATTTATTTAATTATAGAGGAAAGGAGACATTAGTGAGGTAAATAAATAAATAAATAAATTTAATTAATGAAAAATGAATTAATTAAATAATTAAAATTATTTAATTAACAATAGAAATGTGACATTAGACAATAACCAAATAATTAAAGTTATTTAATTATTAAGTGAGAAAGAGGATTGATGAAGAAAAATAGTATTTGCAGGCTAGGACAATTTTTTTGTGTCTATAAATAAAATAAAATGAATTCACCTCATGACCTATGAGTATCCTCATCTAGCTTTGATACCATGAAATCATTTGGAAAATTCAAGAATAGATAATAAGAATAATGAACACAAGATTGCATAAAGTTGACCAATGAAATAGATCAACAAGCAATACACAAATAGGAAATATGAGGCACTTGACCTCCATGAAATCAAGATAGGAATCCTCACTCCTGGAGTGGTGGCGAGTTTCCCACAAAAAACATAGAAAGATGTGTCAAAAGTGAGTTGAAACCTCTAAAGACACCTATCTACATTCACACCTCATTGAGAAAGAGTCAATGGGATGAATAAGTAAGCTTAAAGCCCTAACAAACCCAATGTGAATACTAAATTTCTTTGAATAACCTTTTTGTTTACAAGATTCTAGTGTTTCATGTCTTGAAGGTTGTAGGTACTTTCAAGAGATTGTAAAAATTAGAGTTTTGAGGAGTTTTTCAGTAGAAAAAAACATCATGGTTACATTTTGTAGTGTAGAAAAATGTATCCCTTTACATTTTCACACTTAATTTTGGAATAATTAATGTTAAATTGGGCCTAATGTTTCCTTGATCTAGTCTTGTAATATTTTTTACATATTCACATTAGGTTTAGGCCCTTTTTAAACTAAATGGAACTAATTACGTCTTATATAGGGTGTTGTAAAGTATGTCTTTACACTTTCACATTAATCTAGGGCTTTACTAATTAATCAATGTTATTTATGCCTTAATTGGCCCTATTTTGCATCCACAAGCCTTATTAGATACACCCCAACACATATCAAATAACCAATCATAATTCAATGTTTTGGGTCATGTGTTCTAGATCTGGTGATCTAGGACTCATATGCCACCTTGGCTGTATAAGTCCCACCTAGGACTTGGGACCTAATTTTAAATTGCACATTAAATAACACACTCCTAGAAATATGTGTCTCAAGTTTTAGCTACTGGGACTCACATGCCAGAACTGGCATATGAGTCCCACTTAGCTTAGACCTATTTTAAATGCAAATTCTTGGTGGGATTTTATTCTCCTGGATCTAGTGTCAACTGGAATATTGTAATTTCAAGAAATTTGGCATAAGTAAGTATAATACAAGCTTTTTTCACTTAGTTTCACTTAGAAAGTTTAGAAATTGAACTAAGCAATCAAGATTCAAGCATTTGAAGACTTCACAAGATCATTATAGAGTATTCAAGAGCATTTCTATGACATTCAAGAGCAGACTTGTGCAATATTATTGCAATAATTCAAGATCCATTATCATGCCAAAGGCTTGATGCATCATGCATGTGCTTTGGAGTGAATGTTGTGATGTATTGTTCAAGATCAATTCAAGTGTGCAAAGGCATTATCTTTCATCAAGAATCATGATCAAGATCTACATCCATTGAGGACACTTCATGCTAGATTGTAGATTTACATTCCAAGACATCATTCAAGGTATCATTGTTCAAGTTTTGTGTTTCATGTTTCATTGTCTCATCATTAGGTTTGATTACCTCAATGGGCTTTGAACAAGGAAAAACCCTATTCCCTGATATTCAACAAGTTTTTTTCTCTCTCTACATGTGTGATTGTAGATCTAGGTGTTTTGGAGCTTGAAGATCCTTTGAAGATTGAGTTGCAAGATTGAGGAAAGTTGTTAGGTTATCACAAGGTTTTCATCTTCACAAATCACCAGAGGATATCAAATTTTCTAAAAAACCTTAATAATAGGATTGAAACACTACGTTGGGTGTATTAGTCCTAGTACAACACTTTTCCTACACTTTAGTGGATTCAAATCAGTCATTGTGAGATTTCACTTTCTATCGAGAAACCCTAGTCTAGGACTAAATCACTTAGACTAGTGTATGATTCCTAGCGAGCTTCAAAATTAAAATTTTCAAGCTTTCGAAGATTTTTCTTGACCTCATCTCTCTTACAGTTCCCCTCTATTCATTCTCAATTTGTTATCCTAATTTTTAGTTTCATTTTTCAAATCTCTTAGTTAGGTTTTGCATAATACTTTCATTGCTTGTCTTTCCAAGCCCTTACTTGGTGGTGAACCCCCTTTTAGTATTTCATCACACCCATAGGACACCTTATTGAGATCTATTTCCCTCATTTTCATCCCTAGATTGAGATCTCTAAGGTTTCCTTAAATGAAACTTGAAGGAAATTGGTGGAGGAACCCTAATCCCCCTTTAGCTCTATCTCCCAAAATGTAGAGCGACCATTTTCTTCATTTCATTTTGGTGAACCTCACTTTTAGAACATCTCTTTTATAATTTTGAGTGAATCATAGTCCTATATCTAGCTCATGTTAACTTTGCATTAGGTCTTGCATTAGTTAGTTTGCATCTAGGGTTTCTATATCTTATATTAGTGAAAGTGCATATAGGTTACATTTTTTCATCTTGCAATATTGAATTTCAATTAAAATATATAAGTTCATATTATCTAGACATCATCCAAAATAGAAAACCTAACACTCACTTATAATTTTCTAAATTTGGTGCAATAACCCTAATCAGGGACTCATATGCACCTCTAGGGGATTTAGTCCTAGCACAAGTTGTTTTTCCCACTTTCTGGGAATTTTGTGTTGTGTATTTTTTAGCGTTTGAACCCCTCAAAAACCCTAACTAGGACTCATATGCCTCTTTGGCTGAATTAATCCTAGATCATACCTAAAACTACCTTTTATAGCATTAAAAACATCATTTGTGTGTTTATGTTTTCTACAGTTAGCTATCTACTTTAGTTTGTTGAGTTTTTGTTTCATTGATTTCATTAAAACAAGCTTAATTTTCTTCATTTAGTGTAATGTCAAATCTCAAAATGGTATTTACAAAATTTCATTTTTAGATTTTTTCATAGTGTAATCTAAAAATTGCCATGTTTAGAGTCTAAAAAATTGTATTTACACATTTCATTCTAGGGAATTACATTGCATTTAATGTCTCTTTCCATTTTTATTTTGTATAGAATACTTTGCACAAATGTTATTTGCTATCTTTTCCAAGTTTGCAAAAAAAAAAAAGTCAATAAGCATGTTAGTCATTCTTTCAATACATTTCCTAGCTATGAGAGTCTCTTAGTGCAAGAAAGTGAAAACAATGACACTTGCCTTAAATCTACACCCCCTCTTATCTCTCCTATTTGTGGGAATGATGTGATAGAAGAAGATGAAAGCATTGAAAATCATGATAGTCATAATTTTGCTTCTCCTAATACCTCTCCTACATGTGACGAAGGTATTTCTGTGTTAGAAGATGTGCTCATTGAGAATCATGACATTGTTGAAAGGTTCTCTCCTACATTGGAATATTAACTAACAAGAATCAATCATCAAAACTATATCCAAAAAGATGAGAAATGACAAAAAACATGAGCTTATGTGAATAGAGAGTAAAATATAAGATAAAAGCCACCTAGGCATAGTCTAATACATTTCTTCCTTATATTACTTTGATTTGATAAAATATACAAAATATGTTAAGGTCGAATAACCAGTTCAGACATTTATCTTGAAAATTTATTACAACTAATATAGGATAACACAACTTCTATAAAAATCTTCTACCATTGGAGAGGATCAAAAATTCCCTTTTATAGGACAAGGGAAGTGAATAAAAATATAGCACTCTCCACATATTTAAACAAAAAACCCCAACAAGTTGAAATAAAAATGTTTCCCTAAGATACTGAAAAAATTAGATTTTTCCTAAAAATCTCGAGCAATAAAATTTGAGTTGCTACATTCATGATAATCGTGCATCAACCTATTGAGTTGGAAACCTAGGACCTATGAAAAATGTTCCCTAACAAAGGATGAATGCAACGTCATGAAAAAATATGATTAGAAAAATATGGTATGATCATCTACGAGCATTGGCAAGCGGTATAGAGTGCACATTGGCATCTGCGAGGCTTGGAAAAGGCCAAATACACCTACACTTGGTACCATTCTTTGAATATGTCATTCCCAACACCATAAGATCCTACATGACAAAATTTAGGCTATGTGGTACAATGGCAATTTTTCCTTCACAAATTCCTCAAGCTACTTAGTGAAAACCCCACGAAGTGATCACATGTCTCACCCCATGCCCAAAAGTGATACAGTATTAAAATTTGTGCAACTACTATGTGGCATGTTTGTGAATTTTAGGTGAAAAATAAACTCCATGACCTTTAGGAAATTGCACCAAGATGACACATGGTGGGAGTTGACAGTGGAGAACTTGAAAATGGAAAAAATTGTGGGGCCTCAAAGCTGAAGAAAGCATATATAAAAACACATAGAGCAAAGGAAAGCTCTACAGTCTTTGGAGACTCATAGGGGGCATGCACTTGTGGAGGCATGAACCTAACAAAAGAATAAACATAAAAGAGGAAAAAAGAGACATGTGATCCTCAGAGCCTAAGGAACATAAAATGAAAATACCCACAATTTGTATTAGAACATAGAACCAACACATATAACATTTCAAAAGCATAGTATAAGTTGAGTATCTCTTTAAAAGAGACCCACCCAATCTTTCTTGTGAAACTCCAATGTAAAAGTAAAGTCAAGCCAGTGGAAGGAGTATTACTTCAATCTCTTCCACTCCAAGAAGTGGGATCAAGGCTTGGAGGGTTGATTGATCCTATTGCTTTCCTTCTAATGCCTCCTTGATCTACTCAGTTAATACTGATAATGGAGAAGGTAGTCCCATCTGAACCAAACCTTTGAAAGCTTCCCTCATCCTATTGACCTTTTTTGTCAATGCAATCTAGTAATGTATACCCCTTTGGGTAGCCTTGCTATAAAGTATAAATTCATTTACTTTCTTCATGTCTACTCTTCTATCTCATATCCTAGTGCTTGTTAGAGTCTCTTCAATAGCTTTATAGATCTTGATAATTAAGTTATTTGTTTCCATAGACTGAGGAGCAACTAAATGTAAGATCTGATAAACTACAAGACCAATCCTTGCACTAAGATCATGTTCATATGCCATGAACCTTAGAGAAGGTCTTAGGGATGCCATCGTGACCTTGATCTTTTCCTAATAGAAGAAATATAATTTTGTAGCACAGGGAGAAATTCGGACCTTCGTGCCATAGCCTGCTCTTATTAAGCCTAAGACTCATTTTCCCTTATATCCTCCTTCAATTGATTAATTGTTTCCAAAGTTCCAAAAATTTTGAGGCACAACCATTCTACTTTTTCACTCTTGGCTTGCAAAATAGACTCAATTTTCTTCTTCTCCCATTTCTCTAAATCAATTTCCACCTAGGCACTTTAGAGTTCTTCCTGGAATCAACTTTATTAATGTTTAAGATCTTTTTGGTCTTTCTCTTGAAGACTTTAAATAATAGATAAATCTTGTTTCACCTTTTGTAGCTATTCCATCATTTTTTGAGTTTTTACTCTATTGACTCTCTGGCACTCTTTTCATCTACAACTTGGAATTGAGCATTGTCCAATTCCTTTTTAATCTCATTCTTCTCTTTCTTCAAACTTTCATAGAACTATTTTTCTTGGTCTAAATCTTTAGATCATTTTCCTTACATTTCTTATAGCTCCTTTTTAAAATCTTCACAGTTGCTATTTTGTCACTCTATTATGTCAAAGAACTCCTTTTGTCTTCATTGTAGCTCTTTTGTTGCTTCTTGCATTCTATTGTATAAACTATATCCTTTCTTCCACTCATCCTGAATCTTGACTGACATATTTTTTATTTTAGCTTGAACACAAGGGATTAGGGGTTCCACCTTTTTGAAGAAGGAACTAGGGATCCTATTTCACCTTAGTTCATTCATGGAAGCCCTAGAGACCTCAATCTATGGATTGTATTAAGAGAACGAGATTTTTTGTAAGGTATCCTTGTGTGTGATTAGCAAAAAAGGGGGGGTTCACCACCAAGGTAATGCTTAGAAAGGAGGTGATGAAATGTATCATGCAAATATGACTAAATGACCTCAAAAATGAAATTCAAAATCATCATAATATCTGACTAAGAATGAACAAAGGTGCACCTAGAAAACTGAAGAAGTAAAAAAAAGGTCTAAAAAACTAAAATTTTGACTTTTGATGCTCACTAGGATTGATACGCCAGATTGGACGATTTAGTCCAAGATTAGGGTTTCTGATAGAAACTAGAATTTACAACTGGTAAATTAGGATCTATTGAAAATGTATGAAATAGGTATATTTGGACTCATGCACCCAAGGTGGTGATTTAGTCACAGTATTAGGATTTTTCTAAAATTATGGTATCCTCTAGTGATCTTCTATAGTTTCTTCCTTGTCAAATATCTAAGTCTAAAATCTCTAAATTTTTCTCTATAGATGACTTTATGTGATCTTGCAAGAAAGGTGACAACTTTGACAACTTTCTCCAACCTTGCTCCTCTAGAGATCTTCAACCTAAATTTGTAAATCACACATCAAAGAGAGGGAAAATGTTCTTTTGTTAGTGGATAGGGGTTTGTCGTGCTCAAGCATTTTTTTAGTAATCAAACCTTGAAATTAATAGAAATAAAAAGGAATGATGAATCAATAAATATTTAATGTTGCAACTCACCAAACCCTTGGAATAAAGGCTACAATATTTTTTGAAATGGCTCCAATGGATGTGGATCTTGACTCTTGGTTGTTGATATGAGATAATGTCTTTGAATGTTTTCTTGAATCATGAAAACCTACATTAGAAATGTTAGCTCAAAAACACACATAATGCATGAAGAATTTGACATGATGCTTAAATCTTGAGTGATGCTCCAAAATTATTGATAATCAACTCTTGAATGCTCTTGTAAACTCTCTTCATCATAAAATTTATATAAGGATGATTGCATAAGACTTCTATGTCTCTTTTAAACTTGCTAGGTGAAAAATGAGTGAAATAACCTTGCATTTATACTTGTTTATGCCAAATTTTCCAAAATTACAACACTATAAGCTAATATCAAAGCTAGGAGAATAAAATCCTACCAAGAATTTCAATTCAAAATAGGTCCAAGCTAAGTGAAAATAATATGCCCAAGGTGGCATATGAGTCTCTGTAGCCTAGGCTTGGGACACAAATTTCAAGAAATTTTTAGTTTAATGCGAAATTCAGGATCAAGCCTCAAAACTTAGGTGGAACCCATATGCCCAAGGAGGTGTATGAGTCCCAAATCAATAAATCTAGGACACATAACCCAAAAATACATGAATTATGATTGTTTATTGATAAGTTTTGGGATTATCCTAGTAAAAATATAGTAAATAAGGCTTGAGGATGCAAAATAAGGCCAATTAAAGCTTAAAGAAGCCTAATTAATTAATAAAGTCATAAATTAGTGTGAAATTGTAAAGATACACTTTACAAAACCCTAAATAAGTCACGATAAGGTCCATTTAGCTTACAAGGGCCCTAAACTTAATGTGAATGTGTAAAACACATTACACCACTAAATTTAGTATTAATTACTCCCAAATTGTGAAAAACAGATACTTTTTCGTACACTACATTTAGCCCCCACTTTAGTCAGAAGAGGAACTTGCTTCAAACTCACACTAAAGTAGACGAATTCACATCAAGAGGGGTCCAAGTTTACCAATGCTACATAGATAGGATAACTATGATCAAGAGGGTTGTGCAAGCCCCCAAGATCAAGATCCTATTGCAAACCAACATAGGCACAAAAGAAAACACATGTGAATGATGTATGAAACAATGAAAAGATACAAGCATAAAATGCCAGACATAAAGGAGAAAGAAAAAATAAATAAAAGTGGATCAAGCCTCAACCATTTGTCCAATGTGATGTGGATCAAATCTAAGATATTTGTCCAATAACGTTTACAGGTGGAACGTGATGTCCACTATGCAAACTAAATGCACACTCATAAGGGCTAGTGGAACATTAGGTTGTCCACTAGGTCAGCCCCTATAGAGGTGATACATCTAGGAATGTGACTGGTATGTGCTCACACACACAAGAGATTGGCTATGAGAAATTCATGCCTAAGTTTGGCTACCATACGCTAACCATACCAAAGCTATAACTCATGATAACTTTGATAAGGCACCACACAACACGAACAAAAAGATTCACAAGGCAAGGAAAAATTTGTATGCTAACACCCATGAATAAACAGGATGGCTCCACAAGCAAGTAAAGTGTGTAATGCAAGGTGGCCATATAACAATTTTTATAAATGTGAAATAGTGTAAGGTACATTCAAAGGGGTTTTTCTTAGTTCATGCAAGGTCTCCACTTAGGGAACATCATGCCTAATGTCTCCAAGAGAGGACTAATTGAAGAATAGAATATTTGCAACTTAGAGGATGCAATGTGTCGCATCAAGCCATAAGAGGAATATAATATCCTAAGAGAGATCATGCTCTTGAAGGACATCCCGCCCAATATCACCACAAAGTGTAAGATACATCACATGAAGTAAGAAGAATAGGCAATGAAACATGAGTTGTAATTGAAATGCAAAAGAATAATGTCAATGTATGCCCCCACTTTAAAAAAATTACTAAACACCATGTTTTGAGAAATTACTTTAAAGTAGCAAATGATAAAACCTATAAAAACATGAGAGATTATTTGGAAAGCCCTATTCCAAGTCATATGCTTCCAAATGAAGCTACATAATGAAAAGGGATTGCTCCCATAATGAAATCTAAAAATCACAAAATGAATCCATGGATTCGGGGTCAGTGTGTCTTTGCTATAATGTTGTTAGAGAGCTTGAAAACGTCACCATTCCCCAAATACTCATGGAACAGGAAGAATGATGAAAATAAAGTGAAAACAAAGAAAAATCCTTTAGGTCAACATGGAAGAGACTTAAATTTCTTGATGCCTTGCATCATCCCCAAAAGGAAAACATAAGATAAATGAAAAGATAAAGGTTTACAACATATACAAGAATGTAGGTACATATAGAGGAATGTCACAAAAAGAGAGAGATACATCAAAAATAATAGTACAGGGAGATCACATTACGAACATGCAATCACACAAAGAACATGCAAAAGAAAATAAAGAAAGATATTTATTAAGTCACATGCAATTCAACTTATAAGTAGGTCATTTGCATCCCAATCTTGTTCATCATATACAAAAGGTGGAAAACTAGCCAAAGGGAGAACATAAAGTGTGGTACTAGAACAAGGCTAATCTATGATCAGCCTTTGAGACATAAAAATCCAAAAACATTCAAAAAATTTCAAAATCCAAAAACATTCAAAAAACATCGAAATCCAAAAACATTAAAAAAACATCAAAATCCAAAAATATTCAAAAAACACAAAATCCAAAAACATTGATAAATAAAAATCAAAACATTTGAAAATTTCCAAAACCAAAACAACCTCAAAAACATTTCAAAACATCAAAACATCCAAATATTGAAAAATCCATCTATCTCATCTCGCTTTCACTCCAAAATAATTAGTCATCCATAATAAATGAGATCATCACCTTCATCCTTTGGCAATGCAAACAAAAACGTCACAACAATTGGCAAAAGCAAACTTCAATTGTAAAATCAAAATCGAAACAACAAACCATTGAACACAAAATCAAACTCTTGATCATTTGCAAACATGTCAATCAAACTTATATCAATAGCCTATCAATCAACTTATCAACCTATCATCATCTTATACAATGCATGTCCCAGGATATATCGTTCCAGCAATGGGCATCATTTTGGATATCACCTTGGATTTTTATCCTATCAAAACAAATCCCTTTGGTTGGAAGTATGAAAAACATTGGCTTGTTTGTGTAGTTGATCTATTATTTTGATTTATCTTATTGCTCATTCAAGGACCTCTCGATGATATCCCTCGAAGGATTTAGAGATAGAATGGGGCAACAATCATTATCTCTTGTTTATTGTGCTTGTTGGGCATTCTTATAAAATAACTTGGTGAATACTTGCTTTGTTAGGTACGTCCTAGCAAGGTTTCTGTATGTCAAGTAAGAACAAGAATACTCCTATCTATTTGTTGAGTCAAATTCCATCACACTAGGTATAATTCCATCTTGGTTCTTTATACCTTGATGCATCATATCTATGTGTATTATCAAACATAAGGTAAGTAGCCCTCTTAAAATCCCAATCCTTGAGAAGCAAATCATCATCATCCATTTATTATCATCATCTCTCATAAATTTGGCTTGTTGGATCCTCATTTCTCATTTCTTCTTTTCCACACTAACATCACATCATCATCACTGATCCATCCATCTTGTATCCATCTTGCATCCAAAAATCATTAGCATACATGCATCTCATAATCATAGCATATCATAATCATCCTTCTCGTCCCTCTCACATGCATTGCAGTACAATTTGCATGATCATCATAACCATCCATACGTCCATCTTGAACCTCTTTTTCAAGAGATTGACCCTCAAATCAAACCCCTTCGCCTGATCTCTCAAGGTGGAAATGTACTAGTGTACTTTCCATTGGGGCAACTGAAAAATTATAAATTTTTTGAATTTTGATCGTGGAAGTTTATTCTTTGAACCAACATAGCAAGTACATTGCTTCAAAGAGGGGCAAAATGTAGACATGCAAAATTGGCATAATGCATTTGATTAGGTCATATTCATCCATTCATCAAATAAATCAAGTTTATTTGGTCAATCTTCTAAAGTCATCAATTTAAATTAAATAAATCAACTTGATCCTAACATACCCTCCTTGATTAAATAAATCAACCTTTATTTAATTAAGTCTAAATCACCTTTCATCTCCCCTTGATTTAATTTAAATCCAAATATTTAAGTCAAATGGGTCAAAGCACCTAATCATCATTTAAGATAATCTAATCCTAATTAATCTAATCTAACTACCCATCACATCCTCTAGCTTTTCCACTTGCACCAATAAATCATTTTAATTCATTTATAAATTCAATATTTTCCATCAACATGGCATCTTTGAATATTCTCAAATTTGAATTAAAAAACAAGCTGACATGTACATCCAACAAAGGATTTATTTGCTCTTACATGGCTCCTACATGTCTCTTGCACAAGTCAAACATACCATTTAAATCTCAATTTCAAGTTTGAATCTCCCCCTCTTTGGAACATTGGTCAAAACTTGCACATTCCTCAACCTATCACAAGTTGACAAGTGGCTTCATCTCATTGATCAAATCATTATCCTACATTTCTCTATTTTGAGATCTCTTCCAATTTTAAAATCTATAAATAAAAGCTTCATTCTTCATCAACCCATCTACAATTCATGCAACGTTACTTTCTTCACATTGAGAGCTAATTTTTCCCATCACCATTTGCAATGTCAAGCTTATCAAGGATTGGGAAAGGGCTTCTTTCCACATCAAAGAAGTGCCAATCCACTATGGGATAGATATGTATCTTGCTTTTATGCTCTCAATTAACTTGCATTGTTATCTTTTTTATGAAGGCATGGTGCATTATTTCATAGGAGCATTTAAAAGTTTGCATATCACTAATCCATTTTTGAGATTTTTAGAGTGTTTGCAGATTTTGAAGGGTGCTTCATTATGGCGCTAGAAGGAGGGCTTAAGTTATAGAATAATTCAAAATCATTTTGTAGATGTGGTTTGTTAGAATTGGCTATGGATGCCAAGATCTATGGACCAAATGGAAAGCACAAAAAAGAGAGAGAGAATAAAATATGACAAGAATAGACTATATTCAATTTCATTGATATGATAATGATTATGATTGTTTACAATGATAGAGACCCCTTGGTTATATAGCCAAGCTGAGAACATAAAAGGGCATAAGATTATGACAAGTGTCATAATCTTATGACATGAGACAACTAGGAAAACTATCAATCCATGGAGAGATAATCACATGATGTTTCCACAAAAGGTGGAAGTGATGAGGTAATGACATGTCAAGTCCACCAAAAGTGAAAAATCTCCTAACAACCTCCTATGTGGTCCCTAAGTAAACTTAACTAAGGTGTAATTATGACCTAGGACAAGGTACAAGACTTTAATTACACCAGCACAACCCTTTAAGTGCAACTGGGGTAGAATTATTATGCAAATGCAAATATGGGTCCCGACTACTAGGCCATGTTAGGTACCCATGTACACACACAATGCAATCTCTCACAAGCGAGGAAAGGGAGAAAACCTCATGGGAAAAACTCCCCCTCAAAGAGAGATGAAATACAAAAAGTGAAATACAATACTCTCAATGAAGAATGAGAAGGTAAAAACCACCATAGAGGGAAAAAGACCCCCCATAAGAGAGAAGTAGAAGAGAGACAAGGCAACCCCCCCTCAATGTTGAATCTCCTGCAATGATGGTAGAAGCTTGACATTGAATGCTAAAGATAATCCAATCTCGGCTGAATAGCGTTCCTCCTTAGGAAGAAGAAACAGATATGTAGGAAGTCATGAAGATGGATGATGTGTGATGATGATGTCTCTGAAGCATGCTCAAGTGTCTCCATGTCGATGTCGAAAGCTGAACCACTCCAATCAGGTGTTCTAGGCCACACTGTTGAAGATGACAATCCATCATCTAGTAGAGATAAATGTAGAGCATATCCAAAGAAAAATATATCCCTCTAGAGACAATAAAGCCTCCTCCAAATTTTGTCCAAAATAATCCACACTCACACCAATCTGTGAAGAATGATCATGTAGAGAATGAACAAGAGGGTCAAGGTGTTCCCTCACAACAACTAAAGAAGGTGCATCTTCATCAAAGAGAAGATGAATGCTATCAATGGTGTCCTCCAAATTTTCAAGATGAGACTCCACAAACAAGTTTGAAATACCTATGAGGAAGCCATCCAAAGTAGCCATATCTGTGGAAGACTATGTATGTTAGAGGCCTTGAGATCATAGGGCCAAAATTGTTGAATGTAAGGTATCATCAGCGCGTAGTAGATAGAGTGCATGGCTTAGGACTAGATTGGATGTCGCGTGTACTAAGTTCAAAAGCCAAATGTCTCCTCAAAATCATAGTTGTGATCAACAGTCGAATGAACAATGTCATCATCAGAAGCAAACTATGCAAAGGAATACAATCGAGATGAATGATCAACCACCACAGTAGCAATGACATCTCTAGTCTCCAAGTCACGAATGATAATTGAATTAGGAATTGAACTCCACAATTCTCCCATCTCCCACCATGTGTATTTGATAAATGGAAAGTAGATTGTTTGTCAAACGAGGAACACACAAGACATCCTGAAAAGTGCTCTCCCCAATGCTAATAGATCCCTTCCCTGTTACACTCATGTATGTATTGTTTCCCATCAAGATAGGAGACATTGAACAAGGTTGAAATGAAGAGAAGATAGTATGTGAAGATCCCATATGATGAGATGCTCCTGAATCTAGAAGCCATCTCCCTGATCCTGTACTTGAATGAGCACAAAGAGCTTGTCCTTTAAATCCTAATGTTTGTCCTTTGTCCCTTTTAGCCTATTTTGAAGTAGAAGGAGAAGAAGATGATTCAGACATTCTAGAAGGAAAATCAATGTGATTATTTTTTAGAAGATTCTTCAACTCATCAATATCCTTCTTATAACAATAATGTTCTTCATGTCCATCCTTCTTGCAATATGCACAAGAAGGTCTCTCCTTCTTAGATGTTTCTCCTTTTGAAGAAGATTTTTTCTTTGATTGATCTGAATGTGGATTTACTTGATTTGAATGTTGATTATTCTTTGCTTTCTTTTGTTTCTTATCTGATTCTGATTCTTTCACCTAACTAACCAACAATGCCTGAGATTTAGAAGTCTTGATGGGACCCATTGAGATAAGCTTTTGTTGCTCATGTATCAACATCTCAGAAAATGATGCAAATGAAGGTGTAGTGTATGCAGACCCCATAGTCAATCTATGAGTATGAAACCTAGAAACAAAAGAAGCATAATCAGGACCAAGTTTGTTCATTGTATTGTACACCAACTAGATGTCCTTCTTATCAATTCCACATGCTTTGCATTGCTCTTAGATCATTAATAGTGATGTAGTCACACGGATGTTGTCAAAGTTCTTAGGATCAAGATTCATCAAATCATTATCAATATAATAGCCTCTTAGTTCATGTGATTGCCATACAATGTTTTCAATTTTTCCCAAACTTCTTAAGGATTTTTTGCATGATTCAATCTAAAACAAAAATGCAGGCTGATCCTCTGAAATTTTGAGAGCTTTTGGCATGTTTGATCATCAAACTTTGAAATTTTTCTCATCATCTGTAGGTTCAAGTACCTTATTTTCAACATATAGAGAGTGACCTTTTGTCATTAGTATATTCCATGCATTTTGATGCCATGTTGAATAATTATATGATGTGAGCAAAGGAACCTTAGAATGATCCATGAGAATGAAAGAACAAAGCAAACAGATCAAAGACAATGCACCAAGAGACCCCCCCCCCCAAATCACTCAATCAAGAAACCCCCCAAGCAATATCTGATTTGGCACTTTATATTTAGTGTGTTTACAGTTGCTAGATGCCAAAAACAACAAGCTAGAATTGATCTTAGTGCTTACAAATGCCAAAATAGGCCACAATATCAAGTATAATTTTAGTACAAAATGAGATCAATCTAATTATATACCACTAAAGTACACAAAAATTGCCAAAAATGTTAAGTATGGAGCAAGATATGAGCTCCCGAAGTTCCCAAAATGAGGACAAAGCAGCAACACCTATGAGAATCTGTAATTTCTAGAAAAACCAGACACCAAAACTAAAAACTAATTGTACCAGTGCGTAGAGCATGAAAAATTAGCCCAAATCAAAACAAATTGCTCGAAAAAAGGAGTCAAAATGAGTAAGACATTAGCCTTCAAAGTTGAACTAAAAAAATGAAAACTCAAATGGAGAGGGTGCAAAATTTTCAAAACTATGCTAATGTCACTGATGACGCAAAATGATGTCAGCAATTAAACTGATTAAATTTGACATCTTCGTGCCTGTCAAAATAGAATATACCTACGGCCTCTGAATATTCGCCGATTTGAATCTTAAATTTGACGTCCTGATGAACGTCAGGCCTCTGAATGTCGAAATCTTTTGATGTGCTCAGAATATTCTAATTTGCTAGATTTTTTGAAAATGATCATTGGCTTTTGTTTGTTGAATAGCGAAAGAATGTAGGAGCACTGGTTTTGATAGAACCGGCTACCGGAATTTGAAACAGTGATCATCAGTAAATTGAATGGACTCCACTAGTATATGGCGTGCGAGAGTAGGGGCCGAGGCCGCATGGAAGACCATGGCGATCATGCGTGGCGCTTGAAGTACCACAGTGATAAAGTCGAGTGCGAAATTACCCAATAGAAATTTTTTTATAACCCTTTTTTTATTTGATTTTTACAATAAAAAATTCCAAAGGAATTTCATATAAAAACTGCAAAATTATTTAAAGCAAATTTTGAAAAATTATTTTGCAGAAAATAACACATTTTTTTAATAAAATCGTACCGTCAATATTTATGATGACCTTTAGACTGACTGACTCGAGTTAAAAATTACCAAAATGGATGAATTGATAGTCAACCTTAGAGTTTTTGGCCCTTTTGGACGCGATGACAGGGTCGGATTTGACCCAAAATGCTCCAAAATTGCAGCTACCTTTTGGATATGGCAACCACACTTCAGCTTCAAACCCTCTTAGATTTGGCCTTGTATGTCCAATTGAGACGAAACAAAAGGCAAATCTGACTATCTTGAACCTTCCGGATGCAATGGTGAGCTCAAATTTGCACCAACAAGCTCAGTTATGAACCTGCAACAAGGAGCCATGATCCTCCAGATCTCTCTTCAGAATAAGACTCTCCAATGGCACCCAACCTGCTCTGATACCATGTTAGAATTGGCTATGGATGCCAAGATCTATGGACCAAATGGAAAGCACAAAAAAGAGAGAGAATATGACAAGAATAGGCTGTATTCAATGTCATTGATATGATAATGATTATGATTGTTTACAATGAGAGAGACCCCTTGGTTATATAGCCAAGGTGAGAACATAGAAGGGCATAAGATTATGACAAGTGTCATAATCTTATGACATGAGACAACTAGGAAAACCTATCACTCTACAAAAGGTGGAGAGATAATCACATGATATTTCCACAAAAGGTGGAAGTGATGAGGTAATGGCATATCAAGTCCACCAAAAATGGAAAATCTCTAACAACCTCCTATGTGGTCCCTAAGTAAACTTAACTAAGGTGTAATTATGACCTAGGACAAGGTACAATACTTTAATTACACCATCAAGTTAATACACTCTTGTATTAAATCAATTTCCACAATTATACTTGATATTGATAAATCCATTAGGAATTTTCAAACTCGTGTTTATGTAGATGAAATCCATTAGTGCAAGCAATTTTTGCTCTCATAAAGTTCACAACTTTTTAAATCCCCATTCTTCCAGATTTATGGAAGCATTAACTAAATATATATATAGTTTTTTGTAAGTGGAGTATTTTCCTTGAATAAGAAAAAAACAAAAAAATTATTTGACTTTGGTAATTTCTCAGAGATTTAAGAATTATAGCTTATTATCGCATTGTTCTTTTTTAAACTCATGTATTCACCGTTACACTTTTTGTTGCAGAATCAGGGGCACCTATCAGAACTTCCTAAGTCCAGTTTTTTTTTTGTTCTTTTTTTTATTTCAGACATTCCTTGTAGTCAGATTCAGAAAACATGTTAGCTTAAAGAAGGTTTTGGTTATTATTTGAAATTCATCTTGGCTTATTGCATTAAATTGTAGCGACGTTTAAAGAAAGACAAGGTACATCGAACAATCTGTTATCTTTGGGAATGTATAGAGATGTACAATGAAAGTGGATGGATTTTCATATATGAAACAATATTTTCAAAGAATTGCATGTAACTATGTGAGCAATGTCATAGGTACCACATATTTCTCTTCTATTTTTCCTATGCACTAAATTTCTATATCATTTGGGTATTAGGCAGCCATGCATGTCGCCTATTCTGTTACAACTATCTAGGCCATTCTTTGCTGCCATCAGTAGCCAATTTAATTACAGTAGCCCTGGACTTAGTCATCTTTGAGTTTTAAGGGGATTCCCAAGAAACCGGTCATAACACTTTCTTTTTCACAAAACCTTGGCATTTGTGCTCATAGCTTAAAACTATGAAAGATGACTTAGATCTTAGGTAGCACCTTGAATGGGAATTTGTGCTCAAAGCATCCTATCAAACATTATGCACCTTCTTACCTTATGCATTGTGGTGTTCAAGTTCATGCTTTTTCCTTTTGACTGCTCACTTTTTCAATAGCCCTTTGTTCTATTTTGTGGTCATGCTCTCAAATAATGATAGGCTAGAAGAATGGGCATAGATATTTGTCCCTCATTTAATTCATACCTCTAGATGAAAGTTGTGTAGTACAAGTCAAAGGAAAAAAAAATCATCAATGTCAGAACTGCCTATGGTGCCTAAACTTGTTTTTCTTCATTTGATAGGTCCCCCAACTCTTTTGGAAATATTTTAATCCTGGTCCTCCTCCATGAAATATTCCCACTTTATAACCTAAATATTTGTGGCTATCAATGTCATGAATTAAGGAGAAAGTTTGATAAGGAAACTTACGCCAAGTTTTCAGACCACCGGGTTGAGCACTTGCTATACTTCATCACATTCAACTTTGTGAAGTTCTTGAAGAAAACAAGCAGCTGTGCGCTAAATTGGAGAAGACCCCTTGAATTTTATGCTCCTTATCTTCTCTTAAGCGTTGAGTTTGCCACATGCACTCTTTTAGAAAACCATCGAAATGGGTTACTCATTCTTTAAGAACAATCTTTCACTGTGTTAGAGACTCAACCTATTGCTTTGAAGCTAGTATTTCATTTTTTGAGCCTTCTCCTAGCTTGACACAACACCTTTCACAACTTTGAGATTCTGTCTCATCAGAATTTCCTTATTACTTATCTTAGATAGTGTGGTAGAGAGCTTTTTAGTCAAATTCCATTTAATGCATTATTTGGTGATCACTAATAGACTTTACAGTTTATGATTAATAGATATATAAAGGCAAAGAAAATGCACACATATTAATGTTTTGAAGCTCTTTGTTTGTAGTTGGATATAAAGTTCATTTTTCGCTGGTACAGGTAAGAGTTATTAATGTTGAAAACTTTCTATGGATTTGCGCCTTGGCTCCATTGCTCTCTTTATGTCGAAAGTCTGCAACTAGTCCCTACGCCATGCCTTCTCAATGCTCGATGGAGGCCTATATAGGGAGTAGAGGTGTAAATTCAAGTAAAAAGAAATCTTAAACTACTTTTGAATTTAAAATCTTCCTATGTGATTATGTACTACTTCTGTAGTTAAAGGTGATGGGATTGCAAGCTTTAACAACAAAATGATAACTTTTCCTTCAACTTGGGTTTGTATATTAAATGTTGGTAGATGAGTTCTGCCATATAGAGTAAAGGAAGTCACTACTGTGTTCAAATAGATCTTCCCAAGAAATCTTTTCCTCTCCTTGTATCATGTCAAAATTCCTCAAAGTGTGAACCAATGAGAAAGCAAGTTTTACAATCAACATCAATCATATTTCTAAGTGATATTCACTATCAAGTGTAGTATTTGGATGTGCCAGTGTGCTGAATGGAAATAGAGTATCCAGGTGCTAGAGTACTATTTAATTTACATGTGGAGCTAACCACCGTACCTAGTAATTTTAATTACATGGATTTTACATTGATGTGAATCAACATGTTCTTTTGTTAGCCATTCATCATTTATTTATTTAACTTTATTTTCTCATTCTTTGTGGTTTTTTTCTATTGTTTGTAGCCAAGATCCTAAAGATGACAAATGAACCATCATTTTTTTTTCTATTGATGATCATTGCATTAAATCTTCACTTATCTACGTGGTCTTATTTTGGATTACATGGATCTTTGTCATATGGCTAAGTATTCCAACTAAAGTTTTTTAAGGATTGTCAAAACCAAGATTTTTGTTAATGATTCATTTATTAGTCTAAAATCATTGAGTTTTTATTATTTGAAATCATTCTTTTGTTTGAGATCAATGATTAAAAAAAACTTAATTTAATATTTTCATCCTCACATGATCACCTTTTGTTTAATAGGAAAACAAAGAAAAGAGAAAGGTACAAGGAAAACAAAGGCAAAGGAAAGAAAAGCGAGGAGCATTTTGAGCTTGCAAGGGATTTTGAAGGAACTTGGCGATAAATTTAAGCATCAAACTTGAAACCCAAAAGCATTTTTTAATGCCTGGAGATCCCGTCAGATGCCTTAATTTTCTATTTTAGGCTAACTCATCTTTGATTTTGGGCTTTAAAATGAACATTACATAGGCTTTCAATTTTCATTGCGAAAGGGTTAAAATGAACTTTAGGCAACATTGACTAGATTTTGTTTAAGGTTAACAAATTGAACAAGGCAACTTACATATCTCATTTTGGTGCTTTAAAACGAATCAAAATTACTAATTTGTGGGATCTAAAATGAACATGTGCTATTTTTTTTTTGTGAGGGCTTACTTAAACTAACCTCATTGGAAAAGGTCTTTTTCATGATTTTATGGTAAGATAAAGCAATCACCTCCACACTTCGTTTTGGGTTTAAAATTGAACAAAATCTTGTGTGAGTGTGAGTGAGCTTATTGCATGTGTTCTCCCTTTTTTTCTAAACAAGGTTCGATTGAACTATGAATAAGTTTATTCGCTTTTTTCTATCTTAGAGGACCTTCCTTGGGAAAAAAGTACTCACCCAAGGGAATGACTCAACTGATAACACTCTGAACCCAAGATTATTTCCAACTGGGATATAAATATGGGTATTGGAGTAAACTCCAGTATCACACACTTGACTCTAACGAGATGGATCTAAAAAGGGACTCTCGCTGTATGGTTCAATCTCCATAAATGGAAAGTTCGAACTAAAACCCTTGTTTGTATTGGCCAACCAGTCCATCCAATGAGTTTATCAAAGTGGTGCATTGGAACTTAGATTCCAATAAGTTGCTTTCCATGTCCGATCTTGGTTAAAATATAGAGGTTAAGACTTCATTCTTAACATACCTTTATATTTTTCCTTGGTTGCATGTAAAATTATCTCTTCTACTACGAAGGGCATGAGGCAAGCCCACCAAGAAAAACATACCAATTGAGCTAAGATGTCATATTGCTTGTGAGTCAGTTTGAAAACACAGTGCTTGGATCCAAAACATCAAAACCAACATTCAACAAATCATTAGAATTTCAAACCCTTTGGGAGGAACAAGTAACTTTGAAAAGTCCTCATGTTACTAGTTGTCCCTAGGGTTTCTTATCCTTAGAAGGCTTCTAAACACTAGGACCTATATCTCGATTTGTTCATTCCAAAGTCAATAATAGGAAACTATGCTCTTGAAACCTTGACTTTCACACAATGGACCTTGTGGAATGAAAATGGAATTGAGACATAGACATTCAGTTTGAAAAATAAGCAAGAAGTGTGTTTGTGGTTGTAGACATGCAAAATTAACATTATGCATCCGCTCATAAAATTAATCAAGCTCATCCATTCACCAGGTAAATTAGGTCTTTAATTCAATATCTAAGGATTATCCATTTAAATTGAATAAATTAACTTTATTTAATTTAAACCTATCATTCCCTCTTTGTTAAATAAATCAAGACTTTATTTAATTAAATCTCTAAGTCATATTCTATCTTTTTTCTGATTTAAATAAATAAAATATTTAAGTCAAAAAGGTCAAACATCCTAATCATCATTAATTCAATCTAAACCTGATTAATCTAACCTAACCACCCATCAAATCCTCTAGATAATCCCACTTGCACAAATAAATCAATTTATTGATTTATTAAAATCATCATTTTCACTCAACATGGCATCTTTGGGGCATCTTCCCTCAAATTTGAATTCAAAAGCAAGTTGAAAGGTACATCCAAAAAGGCATTTAATAGGTCTTACATGTCTCTTACATGTCCCTTGCCAAAGTCAAACTAAGCATTTACTCTCAATTTCAAATTTCAAATTTCCCCCTCTTGGGCACATTTCCCAAATCTTGTACAATCCTCAACCACTCAGAAGATGACAAGTGGCCTCTTTTCATTGGCCTATTTTTAGTCCCACATTGGTCCCTTTTCAACACTCTTAGCATTTGAAAATCTATAAAATAGAGGCTTCATCTTTTATCAAATCATCCACAAATCTCTTGCAAAGTCACTCTCTTAAAGCCCATCTTGGCATTCCATATCATTCTTCATTGCATTTTATCATCTAGCTTATCTATCAAGGATTGGGAAAGGGCTATTCTCACAATAGCACCAATCCAATATGAGATGTTATTTACTTCATGATTTATTGTATGCTTTCATCTAGTTTATTTAATCCTTTTGGTGTTTTGATTGCATCATTAAAGCATGTTGACTCATTTCATATGGATGTTAAAATCTTGCTTTGTTTGAACACTAACCATGCTTGTTATGAATGTTAGTTTCTTAACCATTTGCATATTTTAAGGTCTACATAATGGCGCTAGAAGGAGGTTGGTTTAACCATCTTTTTTATCATTTTAGTAAATTTTAGGATATTTCCTTGTTTAAAAATTATATGTCTTAGTTTATTTCAGATCACTATTGGGTTCTTTTAAAAAAAAAGAAAAAAAGAAAAAGTGTTGACCTCACTATTAAGCAAAAAAAAGAAAGAAGAGAGAATCTTGTTGCAAGTTAACATCTTTAGATTCACCAATCTTCCTTCAATATGCACAAGCTCACTTTTGTATGTGGCTTTCAATTTATTTGCATTAGGAAGAGAGGAAGCCAACAGTAGATATACACAAAATAAAAAAGTAGTACAATATGTCTTTTAAGAGCTATAATAGTATGTTTTCATAAATTCAAATCTTTCATTATAGCTCTGTATGTGCTTACAAATATTAGCTAGTGAAGTTATAGTAGCTTGGCGCCTATTTACAGTTGAATGCTGGGATAATTGTTATGTCTCTTGTTTAGCGATATGTTCAAAACTGTATGCATTTCCATCATGCTAAAGGAGTAGTGAGTTGGAAAGTTGGAAACAATCGATCTATTATGTGTCTTGGCAGTCAAGTGTTTGTCCACAAAACTTATTTTATGGTTATGTTGAAAGTTGTTCTTATTGAATCCTATTGTTTTGAGCCTCTTTTGTGTGATCTATCTCTCTTTTCTTGATAACTCTCGATCTAGAGTTAGCTACGTTTCGAGCCTTTATGGGAGAGATTGAGGGATGATTTCAGTAAAAAAAATTTAAGAGGCTATTTACCTGTTAGAAATATTGTTGCTTGTAGAAATACATTTGCAAGTTTCTAAAGCCATCTAAACAATCTATTGTGAACCTGATCGAATGAGGGATGTGTTTGAGTGATTATTGTCCCTAAGGATATGGTGCATACCTTTTAAAAGACATCTAGCACATCTTTTTTTGTCTAAGCATTCGTTTGTTCATTTCTTGTAAAGGTTGGTTGCCATGGGATCAATGTTTCTTCCTCAAGTGAAGCTCACATCTTGATTTAGCATAGCTCACAAGTATTCCAAATGCATTCGAGTAGTCTGCCTCTCTCCTGTGTACACATAGCATGCTACCTCAGTCTAAGAAAAGAAGAAAATAGGTGTGGCCAAATACACAAAGTCCAACGATGGAGAAGTTAGGCATAGTCTTTGAAGGCATAGGTGATCCACACGATGAAGAAGTTGGGTAGAGTAGTCTGCATAGTCTCAAGAAACGAAGGAAGCAATATATATTGGGCGCACAAGTAGTAAGGATGTTGGTAAAAGGATATGGATGATCATGCACCACATTTGCAATTAAAGTGTCATCTTATCAATGCTCACAGGCGTAATGAAACAATTATTGTGAATGTTTTTTTTATTGTAGTTGACAGGTATGAATGTAGCGATCATGATTTTGAATTTTTGACATAAACACTATGCTTTCACATTTATTGTAGTTTGCATCCACATTTATTTTACTTTAGCATTGTTTGATTGTTTGTACCCAAATTTCTTGTTACCTTCTTGATTGATAGCCTCTGAAAACTGCATAGTTTGCCAGTGGCATGTCACTCACCTAATATTTCTTTAGGCATTTGGAATGAGGTATGAACCATCATAAATGATCACATGGCACTCTCTTCTTGCGGAAGTCTTGTCCCATCAAATTTATCTATTTAACCAAGCATTACATAGACTTTGAAATATTACCAACTAGACTTTGAAATATTACTAGTTGTTGTAGGTATTTAAAATTGAAACTATTGAGTGTTTAGAGTTTCTCACCATCATCCTTATTCCGCAATCAAAGTAGCAGGTGCATTTCAAATTCCTAGGCCAGTGCATTTATGTGCTTGTATGAGCTTGTAGATGTTTCTTGTGGTAGATGATCGGTGGTCAGCTAATGCGTTCTCCCAGCCTAGTAACTATGATAGCAACCAACGCTAACTAGTCTTCTTCTTAAATGCCTGCACCATACTCTTTGTTTGAGACAGTAAATGGTAGACCACAAGTCTTGTGTAAATTTTGATAGGCGTTGGAAATTCACTTTTTTCAAATAGTATATCTGCTTATAATACTGGCAACGACATGTCAAGATAATTCCATATACATGACCTGAACATATAAATGTGCATGCCTTTATTTGGATATCATTACAACTGACAGCTTAAAGTATGTTAAACGTCTGCCTATTGTAGAGTCCTTCCTTTCATAGTCAATTAAAATTCTAGTTGAATGCTAGATCATTGCATGTGTGAGCTTATATTAATGTGAGATTGCAGCTACTTTGCTAGACACGTTTTAGTTCTCTCTAGTAGCAGTTTTAGCAGTTTAGAGTTACTTGCTTCATTGTTGTAAAAGCGTTTACTACTAGAGAGTATTTAATGCTGGCTAATCTGAAAGTTAGAGGGAATTAAATCTTTTAGTGCGTGGATGATAAAAATAGGTATCCAATGTACTAGGTTTGCTAGGATACAAATTTTTCTTATTGTCCATTTCCCTGTCACAAATGCCAATGCTAGGACTCTAACAATGGTTATAAAATCTTTGCGTCCAGTGGTTGTGTTTCTTTAAAATGATCAAACTATTTATCAATTTTTGGAAGTTAAAAGGATATTGTGTTACTTTTCTTATGTATTCTTCGTACAACTAACTGTTCGTGATTTGAAATCTTACTCCTATAGAGGTAAAAGAAGTGTGAACATTTGGTGTTTGAACGAAGGAATGCTCCATTGGTGTATTCAATATTCTCTCGTATTGAATCATTATACTTACAATTTATTGATATTCTAATAAATGCTATAAATTTACATTATCACATTCATTATGAATATTTTGAGATAGTAAATGATTAAGTTTATTATGATGCAATTGAGAGATTTGTTCTTTATGATTGATTTGTCAACTTAATACCCCTAGTGATATAGAGAGACTTTGACAAGGTGGAAAGTGAATCTAACAAGCATGGGTACTCTTTTATGGTCGTCCAAAATCATCAACCTTTCCATTTGGAATCATTCTATTGTTTAAACTAAATCCTTAAAATGATAAATTGATTCTTGTGTGTTTTCTTTCTTAATAGGGAAACAAAGGAATAGGAAAACGAGGTACAAAGAAACAAAGGAAAGCAAAGAAGGTGCAAAGACTAACGAAGGAGGTACAAACGAAGGATAATGGAGGACAACGAAGGTGAAAGTTGAAATCAAACATTGGAGTTGGATGAAAATGAAGGGGAAATCAGAATTAAAGATTCAAGCATCGAATTTGAAACCTAAAAAGCATTCTTAAATGCTTTGAGCTTCCGTCACCTACTTTAATTTTCTGTTTCATGCCAACTCACCTTTGGTTTTTAAAATGATCATTTCAAAACGCTTGGAGGGTTTGTCGTATGCCTTAATTTTCTATTTTAGGCTAACTCATATTTTGTTTGGTGCTTTAAAATGAATTCATCATTGCTTTGAGGCTTAAAATGAACATGTGTTTTCCATGTTTTGTAATCTCTTATTCAAAGTAATTTCATCTAAAAAGGCGTATGCACTTATCTCATGCTTCATGGCAATCTTGAGAATAAAAAGTCTTTTTGATGACATTAAGTTGCATAAAAGATTGCCTCCACACTTCGATTTGGGTTTAAAATTGAACAAAACACTTTGCAAGTGTGAGTTAGGTATATTGCGTGTGTTCTCCCTTTGTTTCTAAAATGAAGGTTGATCAAACTACGGATGTGCTTGCTCGCTATTGTTTACCTTTAGAGGGGCTTGCCTAAGAGACACATCCGAAAGGAGATCTCGAAGGTGACTCGAAATGGTTTTTCATTCGGGCCGGTATATAAATGGATAAGACTAAACTGTCAAGTGCTCATGGTATGTAGGCCTTAGCCATACAGTGTCTTTCAGAATGGGGTACTACCGTAAAACGTATAAGAGCCCCTAGTAGGATTGATTAAAGCCTTTAGTGGCTTGTTGGATGCTCGCAAGGTGTCGTGTCCCCAATGTTGTGTCATTAAGAACCTTGTTTGTAGTTTCCAACCAGTCCATCCAACAAGATTATCAAAGTGGTGCATTGGAACTTGGATTCCAAGAAGATGATTGCCATGTCCAATCTTGGTTAGAATATAGAGGTTAAGATTTCATTCTTAACATACCTTTATATTTTATCCTTGGTTGCATGTAAAATCATTTCTTCTACTACGAAGGGCATGAGGCAAGCCTACTAAGAAAAATGTACCAATTGAGCTAGCATGTTACATTGTTTGAAAACATAGTGCTTTGATCAAAAACATTGAGAAACCAACATTCAACGAATCATCAAAATTGCAAACCCTTTAGGAGAGGAAAATATCCTTGAACAAATTCACATGTTATTACTTTCCCTTGGGATTCGCATCCTTCGAGGCATCCAAAAATTTGGATTTCATCTCAATTTGCTTCTACTAAATTCAACTTTAGGTAACTCTTGCCTCAAATTTCTTTGGTTTCCGCATAATACACTTTGTGGGATAAGGGGAAAGTTGAGACATTAGACATCTAGATTTAAAACCTAATCAAGAGTGTGTTTGTGGTCAAAAGGATCCATTAATAAAATATTAAATTAATTGGACCCCACATATGCGCTTGGCATCTTTTGGTCATATGGTTTTCATGCAAACATTGGTCTTTTGATTTTAAATTACCCTCAGAGAAAGGCATGTTCTTCACTATCTTGGCCTAGTAAACAAGTCCTTATTAGGTTCATTTAGGATCAAATCAAACATTTCATCCATCCCAAACATTTATCACTCCATCCCACCAAACAACATTAGAGCTTTGGAAACATCATTCTAGACTTGGGTAAATCATCACAATCAAAATCACCTTGTTTAGTTAGGTGTATGGGAATGCATCCTTTCTCATACATTTAATTGAATTAGCAATCCTGTGAACAAGTTCAATCTAAGATCACATCCAACATCTTAGGGTTTACAAGTTCATTATCCAATCAAAACAATCAAAATCAAACCCTAAGTCTAGAATTGATCCAAAATCCCTAAACGTTCAACACTCATATCATTCACCCCTTTCATCCTTCATCTCGTCATTGGTCCTAAGAACCTTAAAGGTCACTTTTACAACAAGTTCAAAACACAAGAGGAACATGGAATACAAACTTGATCCATACATCATGAGTGATCCAAATCAATTTAATGTTCAAAACCTTACAATGTTGATTGATTATCAATAGTCACATCTATGCAAACCGTACATGGGATCATTACCTTCAACAAATCAATAGTCCAAAATATTTGTATGCCCAAATCAAGTTTGGGACAACTTTCCCCAATGGTAGATTCAAATCCAAGTCCAAACCTACAAGTCTATCAACTAAACAATCAAAGCATGAGCCTTCAAATGAACAACATCATCCCACAAAATCCCTACAAATAGAATGAGAATGTACCAAGTACAAGTTTTTGAAACATGAATTCGACAAACATTTGGATGACAACATTTGCAAATCATACAAATATTCCAAACATGAACAATGGTCAATTTCAACCTATCATTCCAAATTTGAACATCATCCCAAATCATAACAATGTCCAAAATCAATTTGTCCATGATCCTATTCAAAAACCACAAGTATGCATCCCAAATCTACATGAACAAAAACCAAATCAATTATATCAAGGGAATCAGGATTGAAATCAAGAAAAAAATTGGCAAGATCAAATTGCTACACTTACCAAAATAGTTGATTCATTACACCAAGATACATCTCCACCACCATTACCCATATCAACATCATTACTTGGTTTAGGGCTTTCCCCTTTAGCTAGCATCAATCACTCCATCCAAATCAATCCACCTAAGACCAATCAAGCCATCACATCAAATCCTTCGAATATACCATCAACATTGCACAAACAGATGGTATTTAATCAAATGACAACATCAATCCTGACAAATCAAAATATGGTCTCCAAAGGACCTATCACCTTGGTCATTTGACCATCCCTATCACCTTGATCACTCCAACCACCACTTTCACACCCATCATATCTCAACCCCTCACTACCATGATTGCTCCAAGCGTATCTCAACCACTTGTCACTACATCCAACATGATTCCAAATACACCACCACTACCACCAAACAAGTGCAATAAGTAATATTGTAACATTGCCGAAAACACATCATGCCTACCAACAAGTGCTTAAAAAATATCAAGTGGCTCCACAAGCAAGCAAACAAACACAAGCCAAACATGAAAAATGATAATTATTGGGGATACAATGAACATTCAACCACTGGTGATAGCATTGACAAGCTCCCCACCACAATTGTTGGAAGCATTGTTCAAGATCTATCCATCAAATAACACATTGGAGATGTTTTTATCTCATCCGAAGATCAAATCAACATAGGTCAAGAGTCACTTTTCAATCATGATCAAAATCCGCCAACGATACCCAACAATGATCCAATTCAAGAAATGTCAACATCACTTGACCCAATGGTTGAAGACATTCACAATCTCTCCACCACAATTGTTGAAAACAATGTTTGAGACCTCTCCATCGATGAGCACCTTGAAGATATTTCCACCCCATCTGATGATCAACTCACCATAAATCAAGAGCCACTTTTTAGTGATATATTTCAAGAGGTGTTGGGATTGATTTGATCCCATTGACATAATGCATGATCCGGTGACCTATGATTATGTTGAAAATGTCCCTACATTACCTTATGAGTTAGAGGACATATCTCAAGAATTTATCCCAAAGCATGATCAAAATCTTTCACTAAGGTCTAGCAATGGTCCCTTCCAAGACATGTTGACACCCTTCGACCTCATGGTTATAGATACTGAAGGAACCCTTAACTCGACACTTGAGGATATTGAACCACTTACCATGTCTAATGATGACAACCAAGAACCCTTTGTAAGCAATCCATCCTTTGAAACTAGCCCATGTCAAGAATTTTATCCAAAGCATGTCAAAAGAAACTCCTAAATCATTCAAGATCAAGAATTTGTATCTTCAAGATGCACTACAATAATCTAATGGACATCCTCCTATCTATCTGAGATGATCCTTATCCACATAGCAGCACATATTCCTCCATCTACCCATGAGATGCTTTCTATGGATGGACATAAGTAATCTTCATTGAGAATAGGATCCCTTTATTCCACATTGTTACACAAAAGTAGTTTATTTATTTGTCTGATCAAATTGAGTTATCAACATCAGGATCAAATATATCCCAAATTCAAACTGAGGACATCAGGTATGCCGATATCCAACATTATCTACTCAAGGAAACAAGTCAGACAAAACAATATAATTTAGATTTAGCGGAGTAGCAAATTGAAACATCGCCTACAATGGTCATTTATTAAAGAATGCATTCTAAAAAAAAGATCTCATAACAGGAAGAATCAAAGCATGAAGGTAATACTTCCAAAATACTAGGGGCAACTTCATCTCAAGAAAACGTCAACATAGGAAGCACGAAGAATCCTTATGATGAAACTAATGTCAATACTACAACCAGCCATGTCATGAATCTTCATCCACCCATCATCCCATCCATGAATTGGGACAAACTTCGAAAGAAAGATTTGAATCAAAGAAAAAGAAGCTGGGAAGCATAATGGACAAATAAAATATGCATGGATACCAAAACATACAAAGAAAGATTATCCCTATCAAATTCCATTAGTCGAAGAAACTATGGGGAAAAATAAAAATGGGAAAAGTATCCATCAAGATGTCCACAAAGAAAAAGCAAACTTTCCAAGCAGCGTGCAAAGTGTACCAAGCGGTTGGTCCCTAATTCCATGCACAATTTTCTATCCACCCATCATTGCTCATCTTCCCAGAGTTTGGAGAGTCAAAGGTTCAAGCTGTCCAACCAGTATCTCTTAAACACACTCCATCCATGCCTCCATAAATGATATTTGATTCTCACATTGACCATGTATTGACAATGACCCTTCATTATAAGGATTTTGAAGGCACTCTATCACGATGTGCGCATAGAGAAAAAGTTAACTCCAGTATCGAAAAAGTAGGTCAAGAATCTCAAAAGTTGTATTCAAGTGCACGAATCTTATCAAAGAAAATTCTTCAAGCAAGATATCGATGGCACATTATAACATAAGAATCTACATCAACACCGTGCAAGGTGGTTTGACATGAGCTTAAAATCTTTCAAAAAATAAAAAAAATAAAAATATTTGAAAATCCAAAATCCAGAAAAGGATTGAAAATAGTAAAGATAAAAAATTATCCTCTAGTGAAAACCACTATGGTGGTGCTTTGGGCAAGACCATGATGAAAACCTAGAAAATAGGAATCATGTGTATAATCAAGCATCTGTGTGTGCTATTTCATGTGAAAGCATCTCATCCCATCCATAATAAAGCCAACATTCCATCCATCTTATCCATAAACCTATGCATCCATAAACCATTTATCCAATCCATTTTTATCCATCTATGTCCATCATCTGAGTTATCTTGATCTTGATGAAAGTTTGGGGCACACTTTACACTTGCATACGGTAAACATCTTGACATGGGTCATTTTCATTGATCCTATCCTGTCCAACATTATTTGAGCCATGAAGCATTCTCCATGTAAACATGTTATCTTATCGCAAGATAATCCTTGGAATCCTTTGCATGAGTACCATATCCATCCATCCATAAACCTATTCGAGGATCCATCCCTAACATTCCATACATTGCTAGACATTGGGGGAAGATATCTCACATCTTGCTTCAAGAATAAATCTTGATCTATATCCTCTAACTTATGTGGTGATCCAAACATTGGTCAAAGCATTTGTGATCAAAAAATTTGAATCACTAGCCCATGGCATATTTTGACGAGAAGACGTTCTTTATCAAGCTTCATCTTTCATGAAACGTCAATCAAAACAATCGCTATCAGTTGCATCTAAGTTATGTCCAAACATCACATCAAATCAATTCGAACAACTTTTGTTCCAAATCAAGTTCATCAATCCTAATCAATCAAATCCAATCAATCCATCGTCAATGCTTTGGGTATCTTTCCCCAATCCTTGTATTACTTAAAACAATCCCTTGCATTGTTGTGCATGCGTCAACAATACTGTCATCATCAATCCTAATAATCAATCCTTGCATTTGTTGTGAATCCTCAACAATGTTATCATTATCAATCGATCAATCAAAATCCTTGCATTTGTGTATCCTCAACAATGTTATCATCATCATCAATCCATCGATTTGTCCGTTCCAACCATAGCTTGGTTTCAACAAAATCCCAAACGGATCACTAATATCATCGGTTACACCCTTATCCAAATTGTCAAAATCATGTGAAAATTCAAAATATTTGAAAAACATCAAAATCCAATAACATTCAAAAATATATCAAAATCAAAATATTCAAAAACAAAAATCAAAAGATCCATAAAATCTTAGAAGCCGAAAACATTTGAAAAATCAAAAATCAAAACATTTGTAAAATCTTGAGAATACCAAAATAATGCATAAAACATTCCAAAACATCCAAATATTTGAAAAATGCATCTATATCCTTTAACTTGCACGCAATAATCAATCATCCATAATAAGCCGGTCGTCACCTTTATCCTTTGGAAAAACAAACATAAACAATCACGACAATTAGCAAAAGCAAGCTTCAATCATAAAATAAAAATCGAAGCAACAAACCGTCAAACAAAAAATCAATCTCTTGATCATTTTCAAACATGTCAGTCAACCTTATATCAATAGCCTATCAATCAACTTATCAAACCATCATCATCCTATACAATGCATGTCCCTGGGATATATGGATTACGACAATTGACATCATTTTAATTTATCACTTGGATTCTTATCCTATCAAAACAAATCCTTTGGCTAAGTATAAAGAACATTGACTTTGTTTGTGCACTTGGACTTTATTTTGATTTATCTTATTTTCTCATTCAAGGACCTCTCGATGATATCTGAGCGAGGGATTTAGAGATAGGAATGGGGCAACAATCATTATCTTTTGTCTATTGTGCTTATTGGATATTCTTGTAATATAACTTGGTGAATACTTGCTTTGTTAAGTGCATCCTAGCAAGGTTTCCATATGTTAAGTGTGAGCAAGAATACTCCTATTTGCTTGTTGAGTCAAAGTCCATCACACTAGGTACAATGCCATCACGGTTCTTTATACCTTGATGCATCCTTAATCTCGTGTGTTATCAAATATAAGGTAAGTATCCCTTTTAAAGTCCCAATCCTTGATAAGTGAATCAACATCATCATCATCATCATCTCTAATAAATTCTCGTCAGATCATGGACTTGTTGGATCCTCTTGTCATCACCAATGCCCCCATAGCATTGCCAATGCTTCCATCATGCATCCATCCTGCATCCACAAACCATCAGCATGCCACATATCATTCATATCATACATAATAGGAAACATCGATCATTTCACATGCATTGCAGTTGCATCATCATCATAATATAGATTTGTTATTCCTAAGCATCTTAAAATCATCTCACATTTGCATCATCATCCATAACCATCCATTTTGAACCTCTTTATCCGTCATTACCTTAAATTGAATATTTTCACTCCAATCTCTCAGGAAATGTACGGTGTACTATTTCAAGTGGAGCAACTAAAAAATATAAAATTTCAATTTTATTGGCCATGAGGATTTATTCTTTGAACCAACATAACAAGTACATTGCTTCAAGAGGGAAAAATGTAGACATGCAAAATTAACATTATGCATCCACTCATCAAATTAATCAAGCTTATCCATTCACTAGGTAAATTAGATCTTTAATTCAGTCTATAAGGATTATCCATTTAAATTGAATAAATTAACTTTCTTTAATTTAAACCTACCATTCCCTCTTTGATTAAAAAAATAAAGACTTTATTTAATTAAATCTCTAAGTCATATTCCATCTTTTTCTGATTTAAATAAATCAAATATTTAAGTCAAAAAGGTCAAACATCCTAATCATCATTGACTTAATCTAAACTTGATTAATCTAACCTAACCACCCATCACATCCTCTAGATAATCCCACTTGCACAAATAAATAAATTTATTGATTTATTAAAATCATCATTTTCACTCAACATGGCATCTTTGGGGCATCTTCCCTCAAATTTGAATTCAAAAGAAAGTTGAAAGGTACATCCAACAAATGGGATCAGGACAATATGGACAGGATGGATTATCGGACAAATCGTCGGATGTGGATAGTTGGATTTGTGAAGGATCAATATCTTGGCATTCCATATCATTCTTCATAGCATTTTATCATCTAGCTTATCTATCAAGGATTGGGAAAGTACTATTTTCAACAATAGCACCAATCCAATATAAGATGTTATTTGCTTTGATGCATGATTTATTGTATGCTTTCATCTAGTTTATTTAATCCTTTTGTTGTTTTGATTGCATCATTAAAGCATGTTGACTCATTTCATATGGATGTTAAAATCTTGCTTTGTTTGAACACTAACCATGCTTGTTGTGTATGTTAGTTACTTAACCATTTGTAGATTTTAAGGTCTACAGTGGTAAAAGAAATTCATTCACCAAGATTAACTCAAATTGAACCCCACACATGTGCTTGTTTATCTTTTTATCATCTTTCGAGCAAACATTGGTCTTTTTGGTTTGAATTACTCTTAGAGAAAGGCATGTTCTTCACTATCTCAGCCTAGTAAACAAGTCCTTCTTAGGTTCATTTAGGATTGAAATCAAACAATTCATCCATTTCAAAAATTTATCATCTCCATCCCACAAACAACTTTAGAACCTTGGAAACATCATTCTAGACTTGGTTAAATCATCAAAATCAAAATCACCTTGTTTAGCTAGGTGTATGGGAATGCATCATTTCTCATACATTTGATTGAATTAAAAATCCTTTGAACAAGTTCATCCTAAGATCAAATTTAACATCTTAGGGTTTACAAGTTCATTATCCAAATAAAAAACAATCAAAATCAAATCCTAATTCTAGCATTGATCCAAAGTTCCTAAACATTCAACACCCACATCATTCACCCCTTTCATCATTCATCTCATCATTGGTCATAAACACCTTAGAGGTCACTTTTGCAACAAGGTCAACACACAAGAGGAACATGGAATATAAAATTGATCCATACATCATGACTAATCCAAGTCAACCAAACTATCAAAGCCTTAAAATTCCAATTTATTTTCAAAACTCACATTTATGCAATCCATACATGGGATCATTATCTCCTACAAACCTCAATGGTACAAAAAATGTGAGTCTACCCAATCTAAATCTTGGAACACCTTTTTCGATGGTAGATTTAAATCAAAGTCCAAACTTACAAGTCTATCCACCAAACAATAAATGCATGATTCTTCAAATGACCAACATCATCCCACCAAATCCATACATGCCAAAAGTGAATATACCAAGTACAAGATTACCAAACATGAACATTTTGAATCCACACTTGAAAATTTTTGGGATAAATATGTTTGGAAATCATAAAAATGTTGTTTAGAGTCCAAACAAGATGTTAAAAACTCCATGTATTAATCCAAGTCAAGGTAACACCACGCAAAATCAAAGTTACCTAAATCAAGTCAATGTGATTCCCAATCACAACAATGTACAATTTCAACCTATCATGACAAATCTGAACATCATCCCAAATCAAAACATTGTCCCAAATCAATTTTTCCATGATCCCATGCAAAAACCACAAGTATGCATCCCAAATCTTCTTGAACAAAAAACAAATCAACTATATCAAGGGAGCCAAGATCGAAATCAAGATCAAATTTGGCGAGATCAAATTGCTACACTTACCAAAATAGTTGAGTCATTGCACCAAGAGACATCTCCACCACCATTACCCATATCAACATCATTCATTGGTTTAGGGCTTCCCCCTTTACCTAGCACCAATCACTCCATCTAAATCGATCCACCTAACACCAATCAAGCCATCACATCAAATCCTTTGAAAATACTATCGACATCACACCAACAGATGGTATCTAATCAAATGACAACATCAAACCTAACAAATCAAAATATGGTCTCCCAAAGACCTATCACCTCGATCATTCCAACCATTCCTATCACTTCAATCATTCCAACAACCACTATCATGCCCATCACATCTCAACCCCTCACTACCACAATCGATTCAAGCATATCTCAACCACTTGTCACTGCATCCAACACAATTACAAATCCACCACCACTACCACCAAAACCAAACGTAGCAAGAAAATATAACATTATGCTAAAAGCTCACCAAGCCTACCCAAAGGTCATACAACAATATCTAGCCACACAACAAGCAACACAAGCTCAATAAGTGCAACAAGCCTCTCAAGCTACCCAAGCCTCTCAAGCTATCCAACAAACACAAGCACAAACATGAAAAATGATAACTATTAGGGATAACGATGAACATTCAACCACTGGTGATAGCATTGATAATCTCCCCACCACAATTTTTGAAAGCAATGATCAAGATCTATTCATCAAAGAGCACATTGAAGATGTTTCTATCTTGTCCAAAGATCAAATCAACATAGGTCAAGAGTCACTTTTGAATCACAATCAAAATCTACCAAAAATACTTGAAATGATCTAATTCAAGAAATGTCAACATCACTTGACCCTATGGTTGAGGACATTGGAAATCCCTCCACCACAATTGTTGAAAACAATGTTTGAGATCTCTCCATCAATGAGTGCATGGAAGATGTTTCCACTTCATTCGATGTTAAACTCACCATACATCAAGAGCTACTTTTCAGTGATCTATTTCAAGGAGTGTTGAAATTATTTGATCATGTTGACTTAATCCATGACACATTGACCACTAATCATGTTGAAAATGTCTCTACATTTCCTTATGAATTAGAGGACATATCTCAAGAATTTATGCCAAAGCATGATCAACGTCTTTCACCAAAGTCTAGCAATGGTCCTTTCCAAGAAATGTTGACATCCTTCGACCTCATGGTTATAGACACCAAATGAACCTTGAACTCAAAACTTGAGGATATGGAACCACTTACCATGTCTAATGATGACATCCAACAACCCTTTGTAAGTAATCCATCCTTTGAAATTGACCCATGTCAATAACTTGATCCAAAGCATGTTGAAAGTAACTCTGAAATCATTCAAGATCAAGAATTTGTATCTCAAAGATACTACAATGATCTAATGGACACTCTCCTATCTATACAAGATGCACATACTCCTCCATCTACCCATGAGATACTTCCTTTGGATGGAAACATAGATGATCTTCATTTAGAATAGGATTCCTTTACTCCTAACATTATTACATAAAAAGAGCAGGCTATTGATTCCTACAGTCAAACTGAATTATCAACATCAGGATCAGACGTATCCCAATTCAGATTGAGGACATCATTTATGAAGATATCATTGAACAGTATCCACTCAAGGAAACATGTCAGATAGAATAGGATATTCCAGAGTTAGCAGAGTAGCAAATTGAACTAACGTTATCTACAATGGCTATCTATTAGAGAACGCTTATTGAACAAGACATCTCAGAACAGGAAGATTCAAAGCATGAAGGTATTACTACCATCATACTGGGGGAAACTTCATCTCAAGCAAACATCAACATAGAGAGCATGAAGAATCCCTATGATGAAATCAATGCCAAAACTACAACCAACCATGCCATGAATCTTCATCTACCCATCACCCCATCCATGAATTGGGACCAACATCAAAAGAAAGTGTTAAATCAAAGTACAAATAATTCTATCAAAGAAAAAGAAGCAAAGCATGAAGAACAAATCAAATACAAGTGGGTACCAAAAATTACAAAGATAGATTATCCCTATCAAACTCCATTAGTTAAAGAAACTATGGGGAAAAATAAAAAAGGGAAAAGTATCCATCAAAGATGTCCACAAAAGAAAAATTAGGCTTTTCAAGCAATGTACAAAGTGTATCAAACAATTGGTCCTAATTCCCTTCACACTTCTGTATCCACCCATCATTTCTCATCTTCCCAAGTTTGGAGAGTCAAAGGTTCCAAACTATCAACCAATCCATCTCTTATCTCTAAACACACTCCATCCACGCCTCCACACATGATGTCCAATTCTCACATTGACCAGGTATTGGCAATGACCCTTTATCATAAGGATTCAAAAGGCACTCTATCACGATGTGCGCACAAAGATAAAGTCAACTCTAGTATCAATGAAGCGGATTAGGAATCTCAAAAGTTGTATTCAAGTGCACGTATCTTGGAAAAACAACTTCTTCAAGTAGGATATCGATGGCACATCATGACAAAAGCATCCACATCAAAAAAACCTTATGATTTAACATGAGCTTAAAATCTTTCAGAAAAATAAAAAAATATAAAAATATAAAAAATCCAAAAAAAATCAGAAAAGGATTGAAAATAGTAAAGAAAAAAATCGTCCTCTAGTGAAAACCCCTACGATGGCGCTTTGGACAAGTACCATGATGAAAACCTAGAAAATAGGCATCATGTGTAGAATCGAGCATCTGTGTGTGCTATTTCAGGTGGAAGCATCTCATCCCATCCATAATAAATCCAACATTCCATCAATCTTATCCATAATAAATCTAGTCATCCATGAGCCATTTTTCCAATCCATTTTCATCTATCTGCATCCATAGTCCAATTCATCTTGAGAAATTTTGGGGCACACTTTACAGTTTCTTATGGTAAACATATTGACATGGATCATTTTCATAGATACTATCCTATCCAATGTTATCTGAGCCATGAAGCATTATCCAATGAGCATTTATTATCTGAACACCTTATCTTATCACAAGATAATCCATGGCATCCTTTGCGTGCTTACCATATCCATCCATCCATACACCCATCAAGGCATCCATCCATTGCATTCCATACATTGCTAGACACTGGGGGCAGTTATTTGGATCTCACTTCAGAAATAAATCTTGATCTATATCCTCCAACTTATGTGGTGATCAAAACATTGACAAACATGAAATAAAATTGGTCCACCACTTGTAAGAAAAAATCTAAATCACTAGCTCATGGCATATTTTGATAAGAAGACATTCCTTATTAGTCTTCATCTTTCATTGAACATCAATCCAAGTAATCACTATCAGTTGCACCTAATTTTCACATCAGCATACATCAAATCATCCAAACAAATTTTGTTTCCCAAATCAAGCTTCATCAATCATGATAAATCAAATCCAATAAAAAATCATCATCTCGAGATATCCTTGTGTTGCTTAAACACTAACCTTGCATTTTTGTGCATCCTTAACAATGTTATCATCATCAATCCTGATCAATCAATCCTTGCATTGTTGTGCATCCTCAACAATGTTATCATCATCAATCTTGATCAATCAATCCTTGCATTGTTGTATCCTTAACAATGTATCATCATCATCAATCATCAATTTGATCAATCAACCTTAACTTGGTTTTTAACAAAATCCCAAATAGAGCACTAATAGCATCAGGCACATCATTATCCAAATCATCAAAACATCAAAAACATGGTATCGTCTTTGAGCTTAAACATAGGCAAGGCTAATCTTTGATCAGCCTGAGACATCAAAAATCAAAAACATTAAAAAAAATCAAAATCCAAAAATCCAAAAACATCAAAATCCAAAACATTCAAAAACATCAAAATCCAAAAAATTCAAAACACAAAATCCAAAAACAAACATAAAAATCAAAAATCAAAACATTTGAAAAACCCAAAAATAGCCTCAAAACATTTCAAAAACATCCAAATATTTGAAAAAACTCCATCTGTCTCATCTCACTTTCACTCGAAATAATCAATCATCCATAATAAATAGATCATCACCTTCATCCCTCGGCAACAAAAATAAAAATAGTCACAACAATCAACAAAAGCAAACTTTAATCGTAAAATCAAAAGTGAAACAACAAACCATTGAATGCAAAATCAAACTCTTGATCATTCACAAACATGTCAATCAACCTTATATCAATAGCCTATCAATAACTTATCAACCCATCATCATCTTATACAATGCATGTCCTAGGATATATCATTCTAACAATGGGCATCATTTTGGATATCACCTTGGATTCTTATCCTATCAAAACAAATCCCTTTGGCTAGAGGTATGAAGAAAATTGTCTTTTTTGCGTACTTGACCTTTTCTTTTAATTTATCTTATTGTGCTAATTCCAAGGACCTCTTGATGATATCCGATTGAAGGATTTAGAGAGATAGGAATAGGGCAACAATCATTATCTCTTGTCTGTTGTGCTTGTTGGACATTCTTGTAAAATAACTTGGCGAATACTTGCTTTGTTAGGTACGTCCTAGAAAGGTTTTTATATGTCAAGTGTGAACAAGAATAATCCTATCTGTTTGTTGAGTCAAATTCCAGTACACTAGGTACAATGCCATCCTGGTTTTTTATACCTTGATGCATTGTATCTATGTGTATTATCAAACATAAGGTAAGTAGCCCTTTTAAAATCCCAATCCTTGATAAGAAAATCATCATCATCTCTCATAAATTTGGCTTGTTGGATCCTCATTTCTCATTTCTTCTTTTCCACACTAACATCACATCATCATCACTGATCCATCCATCTTGTATCCATCCTGCATCCACAAATCATTAGCATACATGCATCTTATAATCATAGCATATTGTAGATGTTGAAAATCTGCAAATGGTTAGCATTTTAAAACGAAACTAATAATCCAACATCCCTATGAAATAATGAAACATGTTAGATATGCTAAATAAGATATCAAAACAACAAGAAGAACTAAATGAGCATACAAACAACATGAATCAACTTTATCTCATAGTGGATTGGTGCTATTGTAGAAAATAGCCCTTTCCCAATCCTTGATAAATAAGCTAGATGATAAAATGATATGAAAAGGATGATAAGATAGGAAAAATCAGTTCTCAAGGAGAGTGACTTTGCATATGATTTGAGGATGAAATTGTGGAGTTGTAGAGGATTTGCTAAAGAATGAGGCCTCTATTTGTAGATTCCCAAATTGGAAGAATGCTCAAAATGGATCAATGTGGGACAAATATTGGGCAAATGAGAGGAGGACACTTTTCAAGTGGTGATAGGCCAATGGATGTGCAAGATTTGGGAAGTGTGCCCATGAGAGGGAGTTTCAAATTCAAATTTGTGCAATGAATGTTGAGTTTGACCTTTGGAAGGGGACATGTAAGAGCCATGTAAGAGCTCATAAATGACTTGTTGGATGTACATTTCAACTTGCCTTTTGAATTCAAACCTAATGGAATATTCCTCATGGATGCCATGTTGAGTAAAAATGTTGATTTAATAAATCAATAAATTGATTTATTTGTGCAAGTGGCATAATCTAGAGAATGCAAGTGGTTAGGTTTAGCATTTAATCATGGTTAGACTAGCTTAATGATGATGATTAGGATGAGTTTGACCTCTTTGACTTAGATATTTGATTTATTTAAATAAAAAAAGGAGAAATATGAATTTAGATTTAATTAAATAAAAGGATTGATTTATTTAATTAAAAGGATGGTGATGTTAGGATCAAGTTGATTTATTTAATTTAAATTGATAACTTTAGGAGTTTGAACAAATAAACTTGATTTATTTATTTGATGAGTGAATGTGATGCATAATGTCAATTTGACGTGTCTACATTTTTCCCCTCTTTGAAGCAATGTACTTGTTGCATTGGTTCAAAAGAATAAACTTGCCAGATCAAATTTCAAAAATTTATGATTTTTTCGGTTGCCTAGTGGAAAAAGTACCTGGTACATTGCCCCCTTGAGAGATTGAGTGAAAAGATTTTATTTGAAGTTCGATCTCACTATAAAGAGGTTCAAAATGGATGGTATGGATGATTGCGATGAGATGGTATCAAGATGCTTAGAATAACAAATCTACATTATCCTAAACAACTTAAATGATGATATGATGTAATGATGGATGATATGGATGATGTGATATGCTATTACTATGCAATGGATGATTTATGTAGATGCTTAGACTAACAGATCTATGTTATGATGATGATGCAAATGTAATGTATGTGAATTGATCGATGTTTCCTATTATGTATGATATGAATGATATGTCGTATGCTGATGGTTTTGGGGATGTAGGATGGATGCATGATGGATGCATTGGTGATGATGATGTTAGTGCAAAAATGAGATGATGACAAGAGGATCCCACAAGTCCATGATTTGACAGATTTTATTAGAGATGATGATGATAATAGATGATGATGATGATAAATGATGATGATTTTCTTATCAAGGATTGGGATTTTAAAAGGGCTACTTACCTTATGTTTGATAACACACGTAGATACAATGCATCAAGGTATAAAGAACCAGGATGGCGTTGTACCTAGTGCAATGGAATTTGACTCAACAAGTAGATAGGATTATTCTTGTTCACACTTGACATACAAAAACCTTGTTAGGGCATACCTAACAAAGTAAGTATTTGCCAAGTTATTTTACAAGAATGTCCAACAAGCCTGACAGATAATAGATAATGATGGTTGCTTTATTCCTATCTCTCTAAATCCCTTATTAGGATATCATTGAGAGGTCCTTGGAATGAGCGCAATAAGATAAATCAAAATAAAAGATCAAGTACACAAACAAGACAATGTTCTTCATATCTCTAGCCAAAGGGATTTGTTTTGATAGGATAAGAATCCAAGGTGATATCCAAAATGATGCCCATTGTCGAAACGATATATCCTAGGATATGCATTGTATAGGATGATGATAGTTTGATAAGTTGATTGATAGGCTATTGATATAAGGTTGACTGACATGTTTGAAAATGATCAAGATTTTGATTTTGCATTTAACGGTTTGTTTGTTTCAATTTTGATTTTATGATTGAAGCTTTGATTTTGCTGACTATTGTGATTGTTTCTATTTGTGTTGCCAAAGGATGAAGGTGATGATCAGTTTATTATGGATGATTGATTATTGCGGGTGAAAGTGAAACAGGATGGGTGGATTTTCAAATATTTGGATTTTTTGACATTTTTGGAAGGTTTTGAGGCTGCTTTTGGTATTTTTGAGATTTTGCAAATGTTTTGTTTTTCCAAAATTGGATTTTGTGAGATTTTATGAATGTTTTTGGATTTTGATGTCTCGGGGGCTTATCAAAGATGAGCCTTTCCTACGTTTAAGCTTAGAGACAATGTAGTTTGGATACCATGTTTTTTTGACATTTTTTTGATTTTGATTTTTTTTGGATTTTTGATATGTTTTGGATGTTTTTGGATTTTTGGATGATTTTTACGATTTTGATATGGATGTGTGTGACATTATTAGTGCTCTGTTTGAGATTTTTGTTGAAGACCAAGCTAAGGTTGATTGATCGAATTGATGGATTGATGATGATAACATTGTTGAGGATACACAACAATGCAAGGATTGATTGATCAGGATTGATGACGATAACATTGTTGAGGATGCACAACAATGCAAGGATTGATGATGATAACATTGTTGAGGATACCCAACAATCCAAGGATAGTGTTAACCAACATAATGATATCCTAAGATGATGATTTTTTTGGTTGGATTTGATTGATCATGATTGATGAAGCTTGATTTGGAACAAAAGTTGTTCAAATGATTTGATGTGACATTGACGTGCAAACTAGATGCAACTGATAATGATTGTTGGGTTTGATGTTCAATGAAAGATGAAGACTGATAAGGAATGTCTTCTCCTTAAAATATGCCATGGGCTAGTGATTTGGATTCTAGATCACAAATGCTTTGACCAATTTGATTTCATGCTTTCTAATGTTCGGATCGCCACATAAGTCTGAGGATATATATCAAGATTTATTCCTAAAGCAAGATGCCAATATCTGCCCCCAGTGTCTAGCAATGTATGAAATGTTAGGGATGGATCCTTGGATAGATGTGTGGATGGATGGACATGGTAAGCAACCAAAGGATGCCAAGGATTATCTTGCGATAAGATAATGTGTTCAGATAAAGAATGTTCATTTGGATAATGCTTCATGTCTCAGATAACGCTGCATAGGATAGGATCAATGAAAATGACCCTTGTCAAGATGTTTATCATAAGCAAGCATAAAGTGTGTCCCAAACTTTCATCAAGATCAAGATAACTTGGATGGGGATCAAAATGGATCAAAATGGATTGGATAAATGGCTCATGGATGAGTGGATTTATTATGGCTAAGATGGATGGAATGTTTGATTTATTATAGATTGGATGAGATGCTTTCCTAAAGTGGTGCATGTAGATGCTCAATTCTACACATGGCCTTTGTTTTTCTAGGTTTTCATCATGGTACCTTAAGTAGCGCCCATTGAGTTTCACTAGAGGACAATTTTTCTCTTTATTGTTTTCAATCCTTTTTCTTAATTTTTTTTTGGATTTTTCATATTTTTTTTTATTTTTTATTTTTCTAAAATATTTTAAATATCATGTTCAATCACAAGGTGTTGCTGATGTAAGATTCCTTGTCATAATGTTCCCCTCGATAGCACACTTTGAAGAAGCTACTTTGCTAAGTTATGTGCATAGATACAACTTTTGAGATTCCTAATCTTCTTTATTGATATCGAGGTTAACTCTGTCTTTGTGCATACATCACGATAGAGTGCCTTTAGAATCCTTATGATGAAGGGTTGTTGCCAATACATGGTCAATGTGAGAACTGGATATCATGCGTGGAGGCGTGGATGGAGTGCGTTTAGGGATAAGAGATGGATTGGTTGATGGTTTGGAACTTTTGACTCTCCAAACTTGGGAAGATGAGCAATGATGGGTGGATACAAAGGTGTGCATGGAAGTGGGACCAAGCACTTGATATACTTTATATGTCATTTGAAAATCTTGCTTTTTCTTTTGTGGACATATTTTATGGATACTTTTCCCTTTTTTTATTTTTCCCCATAGTTTCTTTGAATGATGGAGTTTGATAGGGATAATCTTTCTCTGTATGTTTTGGTATCCATGCATATTTGATTTGTCCATTGTGCTTCTCAGCTTCTTTTGCTTTGATAATGTTTTTCAATTCTTTCTTTTCACGTTGGTCCCAATTCATGGATGCGATGATAGGGTGGATGAAGATTCATGATGTGGTTGGTTTGTGACACTAGTTTCATCATAAGGACTCTTTATTGCTCCTATGTTGGCGTTTTTCTTGAGGCAGTTTCCCAAATTATGGTGGTAGTAAATTACCTTTATGCTTTGATTCACCACCCACAATGCGAGGGTTCCTATTTAGAATGCATTTTCTAATCAATGATCAACTGTGGATGACATTGTTTCAATTTTTCTCTGCAGATATTCTAATGCATTTCCTTAGTGGATAATGTTGGATATCACTAGCATGTTTTAAAATGGAGTCAATTTAGGAGTAAATTGGATCTTAATGTTTGACTACTTGGTTTGGCTAGGAACCAATAACTTGCTCTTTTGTGTCATAATGTCGAGGGATTAAAAGGAATCATGTTGAATGAAAGATCATCTACGTGTCCATCCATGAAGAAGCATCTCATGTGTAGATGGAGGTATGTGCTGCATGGAATATGATCATCTTGCATAGATAAGAGAGTGTCCATAAGATTATTGTAGTATCTTGAAGATACAAATTCTTGATCTTGAATGATTTCAGAGTTTGGATCAAGTTCTTGACATGGATCAGTTCAAAGGATGGATTGCTTACAAAGGGTTCTTGGATGCCGTCATTAGACATGGTAAGTGGCTTAATATCTTCTTGATCTTTGAGTGGACTTGGATTAGGTGTCGAGTTGAAGATTCCTTCAATATCAGCAATCATGAGGTCGAAGGATGTCAATATGTCTTGGAAAGGACCATTGCTAGACCTTGGTGAAATATTTTGATCATGCTTTGGAATGAATTCTTGTGATATGTCCTCTAACTCATAATGCGATGTAGAGACATTTTCAACATGATCATTGGTCGATGGATTGTGCATTATGTTGATAGGATCAAAAAATCCTAACACTCCTTGAAATAGATCACTAAAAAGTGGCTCTTGATGTATGGTGAGTTGATCATTAGATGGGGTGGAAATATCTTCAAGGTGCTCATCGATGGAGATTTTGATCATTGTTTTCAACAATTGTGGTGGAGGGATTTCCAATGTCTTCAACTGTAGGGTCAAATGATGTTGACATTTCTTGAATTGGATCATTGTTGGGTATTGTTGGTGGATTTTGATCATGATTGAGAAGTGACTCTTGACATATGTTCATTTGATCATTGGATGAAGTAGACACAACTTCAAGGTGCTCAGTGATGGATTGATCTTTCTCCTTGTTCTCCATAGTTGTGGTGGAGAGATTTCCAATGCTATCATTTCCCCCAATAGTGATTATCTTCTAATCAATCAAGTCTTGGATGAGTTTCTTGAGTTGAACACAATCTGATGTTGTGTGTCCCTTTATTCTATGATAATCACAAAGGTTCTTCTCATTATACCTTGGCGGTTTTATGGTTGGTTCTTGATAGTTCACATAAACAAGAATTTTGATGAGATTTTCTTGTACCAATTGTTGTAGGATTGATTCGATTGGTCTCCCAAGTGGTGTGTATTTTTGCTTGTTTCCTTGTGAGATTTTCACTTTAAATTGACCTTGTGGTGATGGATTTTGGAAGTGTGGTGATTGATCTTTGAGATGTGGTGATTGATCTTTGAGATGTGGGTGAGTTAGGTTTTGTTGTTTGATGTTGGTGATATGTGGTGATTGGGTTTGTTGTTTATGTTGTTGATCTTGATATCTGACTTCTTGCCATTGGAGATGTTCTTGATGCAATTGTGGATATAACTCAATGATTTGATGACATAGTTCAACCAATGGAGGAATGCATTGATTTTGGAGAGAAGATATCTATTGGCTCAATAATTCAATTAGTTTGGCATGTGAAGCAAGTTGTTCTAGCGAAATTTGATCTTGATTTCAATCTTGATTCCCTTGATATAGTTGATTTGGCTTGTGTTTAAGCAGATTTGGAGTGTGTACTTGTGTTTGATTTTGGACAATGTTATGATTTGGGATGATGTTCAAATTTGGCATGATAGGTTGAAATTGAACATTGTCTTGATTTAGGTAACTTTGATTTTGCATGGTGTTAGCTTGCCTTGGAGTCGTTAACATCTTGTTTGGACTTTGAACAACACTTGTGTGATTTGCAAACATATCTATCCCAAACTTTTCTGAATTCATGTTTGGTAAAGTTGTACTTGGTACATTCACATTTGGAATGCATGGATTTGGTGGGATGATGTTGGTCATTTGAAGGCTCATGCATTGATTGTTCGGTTGATAGACTTGTAGGTTTGGACTAGGATTTAACATTGGGAAATGTGTTTCAATCTTTGATTTGGGCATACTCACACTTTTTGTGCCATTGACATTTGTATAAGGTAATGATCCCATGTATGGATTGTATAAGTGTGAGTTTTGATAATCAATCGGAGTTGTAAGGCTTTGATAGCTTAGTTGATTTGGATTACTCATGGTGTATGGATCAAGTTTGTATTCCATGTTCTCCTTGTGTTTTGACCTTGTTGCAAAAGTGACCTCTAAGGTTCTTAGGACTTATGACGAGATGAAGGATGAAAAGGTATGAATGATATGAGTGTTGAACGTTTAGGAACTTTCAATCAATGCTAGACTTAGGGTTTGATTTTGATTGGTTTGATTTGGATGATGAACTTGTTAACCCTAAGATGTTAGATGTGATCTTAGGATGAACTTGTTCAAATGATTTCTAATTCAATTAAATGTATGAGAAAGGATGCATTCCCATACACCTAACTAAACAAGGTGATTTTGATTGTGATGATTTTCCCAAGTCTAGAATGATGTTTTCAAAAGCTCTAAAGTTGTTTGGGATGATGGTAAATGTTTTGGATGGATGAAGTGTTTGATTTTCTCCTTAAAGAACCTAGGAATGACTTGTTTACTAGGCCAAGATAGTGAAGAGCATGCCTTTCTCTAAGAGTAACTCGAAATCAAAAGACCAATGTTTGCATGAAAACCATATGACCAAAAGATGCCAAGCACATGTGTGGGGTCCAGTTTGATTTGATCTTTCCTTAATGGATTCTTTTTACTGCAAACACACTCTTGATAGATTTCAAACTAAATGTCCAATGTCTCCACTTCATTTCATTTCACAAGGTATATTAGAAACTTTGATGAATTTAAGGCAAGGGTTACCTATTGTTTAACTTTAGTGGGAAAATTGAGATGTAAATTCGAGTGCTTAAAAACCTCTAAGGATGTAATCCCAAGGGCAAGCAATAACACTAGAATTTGTTCAATGGTATTTGCCTCCTAAAGGGTTTGAAATTTTGAGGATCATGTTGAATGTTAGTTTGCAAATGTTTTTGAATAAAGCACTGTGTTTTCAAGCAATATAACACCCTAGCTCAATTGGTACGTTTTTCTTAGTGGGCTTGCCTATTGCCCTTTGGAGTAGAAGAGATGATTTTACATTCAACCAAGGATAAAATATAAAGGTATGTTAAGAATGAAGTATAACCTCTATATTTCAACCAAGATTGGACATGGCAAGTAACTTCTTGGATTCTAAGTTCCAATGCACCACTTTGATAAACTTGTTGGATGGACTAGTTGGCTTCTACAAACAAGGTTCTTAGTGACACAACATCGGGGACATGGCACCTTGTGAATGTCCAGCAAGCCACTAAAGGCTTTAATCAATCCTACTAGGGGCTCTTATATGTTTTACAGTAGTACCCCATTCTGAAAGACACCGTACGGCTAAGGCCTAGATACCATGAGGACTTGACAGTTTAGTCTTATCCATTTATATACTAGCCTGAATGAAAAACCGGTTGGAGTCGCCTTCGAGTTCTCCTTTCAAATGTGTCTCTTAGGCAGGCCCCTCTAAAGGTAAACAAAAGCGAATAAACTTATTCATAGTTTGATCAACCCTTTTTTAGAAACAAAGGGAGAACACATGCAATAAATTCATTCACACTCGCACAAGATTTTGTTCAATTTTAAACCCAAATCAAAGTCTACAGGCAATCTTTTATGCAACTTAATGTCATCAAAAATAATTTTGGTTCTCAAGATCACCATGAAGCGCGAGAGAAGTGCATACGCTTTTTTAGATGAGATTAATTTGCATAAGAGATTACGAAGCACAAAAAGAACATGTTCATTTTAGATCTCAAAGCAATGATGAGTTCATTTTAACCACCAAAATGAAATGTGAAAGTTTGTCTTGTTCAATTTGTTATCCCCAAACAAAATTTAATGAGTTTGACCAATTTCTTTTTAAGTCCCTATGTCACAAAAATAAAAAATGTTCCTTTTAAGAGCCCCAAATGATGTAAGTTGACTTAAAACAGAAAATTAAAGTGTAAAATAGAAGCCTTAAGCATTTAAAAATACTTTGTTGGTTTCAAGTTCCAATGTCCGGTTTTCTTTAACTCAAATCTGCTTGATGTTTTTTTTTTTTTGAATTCCTTCACCTACTACATCATCACCCTCAAGAAATCCTACAAATCAAACATCAACATATTTAAATCTGCATATCAAATATCGATATATTAAAAAAAAATCCAAAAACATCACTTAAAATAAAAATATGTTCAAAAGTGATAGTTTGCTAATTGGTTAGGCTGCTAGTCTTGCATTCAAAGAAAACAAATGTTAAATTTATGTCCTTCCACAACAAATTCGATTTGTAAATAATTCCCAATGTGGATGGATATTCAAGAGAAGTATCTATCATGTTGCTACTTCTGTCAATTACTTATTCGTACCAAATGTTGAACCAATATAAAGAAACATGCAATCAAGTAATTGGTTCAGATTTGTTGAAAAAGATTGCCCTTTACTTCTCACTGTTCAACAATTAAAAAGATAGATTTTAAGAACTATCATATTTGTTATGGATTGTTTAATATTATGCTATTTAAATCGACAAATGTAAACTAGTTTAGATCTGTGGTAGGTAATATATTTGTCATGTGCATGTCACAGACCAACTTTCTCGGAAATAGACATACACGTCTCTCTTTGAAATTGACTTATGCACAATGATATGATGAACTCGGCCACACTAGACGCTTTTACCTTTACCACCATTCTACTTTGCAAGATATTCAATAGAAAAGTGATGTCGATGCCTCAAAAAATTCATGAAGATATCTTGCACACATTTTTTTTCACTACCGCACCCACTTGTACACACAATATACGCCAAGATTAATGGTCAAGAAATCTAATGAAAAAGCTAATAAATTTTTGCCTCAATGCCATCATAAATGTTCATAATGAGAGGAGTTTGTAGAGTGGTAGGAAAGCCAAAGTACTCAAAGCAAATATGAGGTTCGTTGAATTTCGCTGAGTTTTTGAAGGTTGTTTGACACGATGCCTCGATAACGAATGAGACACAAAAAAGCCTCTTGATGAGTTTACGCCATCCATTGTCATAAAGAGATGGTAGATAGACACTACATGTGTGATAGACATGTAGGCGTGGGACTGAAAAATGCACGTTTTGCTTCTTTTCTTTTTTTTTGGAATAGCCTATAGGGAATATTTGAATTCCTCTAATTAAATGAAAGGCACGTCTAAGCTACGTTTTCTAGCAATGCCTAACAAATGAAGCTATTGTAGTTGGTAGGTATAGAACCAAATTCCACAACCTGTGCTTTATACAACTACCAGCGTCCTTACTGCATGTGCCAATCATTGGACTAAGGGCAGATGGATAGACAAGGTGCATGAACTTCCCGACAAAGGGCATTCAAAAGGTAAAAACAAGGCACATGAACTTACTGCAGGAGGTATAGACAAGGCATATGAACCAACTGAGACCCTGATAGAATGCGTAAGGATAGAGAAGGCACACTAGTTTGTAGGACAAGCACAAAAATGAATTTATTGTAAATGCTATTGGAAGGTGTAAAAAAGAAAGGCAGTGATGAAAGACTTTAGAAACTTTCAATTTAATGAACTTTGTCAGTGCACAACAGAAACAACACTACTTTGCATAAATGTGAACCTTACACCAAAGACCAAGAATTCAAATGTGTTGGCACAAGGTTAGCAACAATAAACAGAAAAGGATTAGCAATAATAACCAAGTTCTAGAAATGGTGGGTGCCATTGTGTAGACAAAGCAGCGAATTGTTATACTACATGCCCTCTAAGGCATGGCTTTTATGAACTGCAGGATATCCACAAAATGAATTGTATTTCACATGCATTCATCTTGATTTGATTGATTTAGCCTAAAAACAAAAGGCCACCGACACCATCATTAATGAAGATGCCTGCGAAAACGTAAAGGAGCAATGCCAGATAATAAGCAGACTTCAAAAGGTTAGATTTAGCAGCGCCCTAAAGTGTATCACAAGGCACCAAACTATGTGGTCATGGTGGTTTCAATTTGTTTGTAAAACTACTTCTTTGAAGAATAGACTGGAAAACATTCAGGAGATTGCTAATTTTTTTACAAACCAGATGAGCGGGTAGGATATGCAAAACCTGTTACAGGCGTAACAACCTTATACATGCCCTTCAGATGTTACAATAGTGCAAATGCTAGATAAATTTATTTCCTATGAATATTTCAAAAATATAGATGAATAGGATGGTCTGATTGGATTTGTTGTCTGGTGAAGGAATAATGTAACATCTAATGTTATGCATAAAATGCAAGAAAAACAATATATAAATGCAGAAAAGCTTGCACTATCTGGTCATATGTCGGATTCACCTACTCATCCTGGAATATTTGAGTCTATGCCATATGGAATTGACAATCCAAAATATGATATCAACAATAGCTATGATAAATACCCTATTAGCAACAAGTTGCTGCTTATGGTATCTACAAGCAAAACTATTATACGTGTTGAAGAAACTACATCTCAAGCTAAAGATTTATTCAGAAATGTATTAAGCCATGATATTTAAGCCATTGGATAAGGGATTACAAATAGCAGAAACATATTCAAAATGCTACAGCACAGAAAAGCATGTAAGTCATTTAAAAAAATTCTTCAACGAATTGAAGTTTGAATATGCATAAAATAGATTTCTTGCAGGGACTTTAGAAACTTTTGCAAATACTTATGTTAACAAATAGTTAGAAGTAAATCGATGCACAACAAATGTGAATCAAATCTACCTTGCCCTCCTTCTAGCGCCAGAATGTAGATGTTGAAAATCTGCAAATGGTTAGCATTTTAAAACCAAACTAATAATCCAACATCCCTATGAAATAATGAAACATGTTAGATATGATAAATAAGATATCAAAACAACAACAAGAACTAAATGAGCATACAAACAACATGAATCAACTTTATCTCATAGTGGATTGGTGCTATTGTAGAAAATAGCCTTTTCCCAATCCTTGATAAATAAGCTAGATGATAAAATTCTATGAAAATGATGATAAGATGGGAAAAATCAGTTCTCAAGGAGAGTGACTTTGCATATGATTTGAGGATGAAATTGTGGAGTTGTAGAGGATTTGCTAAAGAATGAGGCCTTTATTTTTAGATTCCCAAATTGGAAGAATGCTCAAAATGGATCAATGTGGGACAAATATTGGACAAATGAGAGGAGGACACTTGTCAAGTGGTGATAGGCCAATGGATGTGCAAGATTTGGGAAGTGTGCCCATGAGAGGGAGTTTCAAATTCAAATTTGTGCAATGAATGCTGAGTTTGACCTTTGGAAGGGGACATGTAAGAGCCATGTAAGAGCTCATAAATGACTTGTTGGATGTACATTTCAACTTGCCTTTTGAATTCAAACCTAATGGAATATTCTTCATGGATCCCATGTTGAGTGAAAATGTTGATTTAATAAATCAATAAATTGATTTATTTGTGCAAGTGGCATAATCTAGAGAATGCAAGTGGTTAGGATTAGCATTTAATCATGGTTAGACTAGCTTAATGATGATGATTAGGATGAGTTTGACCTCTTTGACTTAGATATTTGATTTATTTAAATAAAAAAGGAGAAATATGAATTTAGATTTAATTAAATAAAAGGCTTGATTTGTTTAATTAAAAGGATGGTGATGTTAGGATCAAGTTGATTTATTTAATTTAAATTGATAACTTTAGGAGTTTGAACAAATAAACTTGATTTATTTTGTTTGATGAGTGAATGTGATGCATAATGTCAATTTGATGTGTCTACATTTTGCCCCTCTTTGAAGCGATGTACTTGTTGCATTGGTTCAAAGAATAAACTCGCCGCGATCAAATTTCAAAAAATTTCTATTTTTTTCAGTTGCCCTAGTAGAAAGAAGTACACTGGTACACATATCATAATCATCCATCTCATCCCTCTCATGTGCATTGCATTATCATTTGCATCATCATCATAACCATCCATACATCCATCTTGAACCTCTTTGTTGAGAGATCGACTCTCAAATCAAACCTCTTCGCCTGATCTCTCGAGGGGGAAATGTACTAGTGTACTTCTTTCCGCTGGGGCATCCGAAAAAAATCATTTTTTTTTTTAATTTTGATCGCGGAAATTTTATTCTTTGAACAAACGCAACAAGTACATTGCTTCAAAGAGGGGGAAAATGTAAACATACAAAATTGGCATAATGCATTTGATTAGATCATATTCATCCATTCATCAAATAAATCAAGTTTATTTGGTCAATCTTCTAAAGTCATCAATTTAAATTAAATAAATCAACTTGATCCTAACATTACCCTCCTTGATTAAATAAATCAAACCTTTATTTAATTAAGTCTGAAATCACCTTTCATCTCCCCTTGATTTAATTTAAATCCAAATATTTAAGTCAAATGGGTCAAAGCACCTAATCATCATTTAAGATAATCTAATCCTAATTAATCTAATCTAACTACCCATCACATCCTCTAGCTTTTCCCACTTACACCAATAAATCATTTTAATTCATTTATAAATTCAACATTTTCCATCAACATGGCATCTTTGGGAATATTCTCCAAATTTGAATTATAAAACAAGTTGACATGTACATTCAACAAAGCATTTATGAGCTCTTACATGGCTCTTACATGTCTCTTGCACAAATCAAACTTAGCATTTAACTCTCAATTTCAAATTTGAATCTCCCCCTCTTTGGCACATTGGCCAAAACTTGCACATTCCTCAACCTATCACAAGTTGACAAGTGGCTTCATCTCATTGATCAAACCATTATCCCACATTGCTCTATTTTGAGATCTCTTCCAATTTGAAAATATATAAATGAAAGCTTCATTCTTCATCAACCCATATACAATTCATGCAAAGTTACTCTCTTTACATTGAGAGCTAATTTTGTACATCATCATTTGCAACATCAAGCTTATCCAATATTGGGAAAGGGATTCTTTCCACATCAAAGAAGCACCAATCCACTATGGGATAGAAATGTATCTTGCTTTTATGCTCTCAATTATTTTGTGTTGTTATTTTGTTTATGAATGCATGATGCATTATTTCATAGGAGCATTTAAAAGGTTTGCATACCACTAATCCATGTTTGAGATTTTTAGATTGTTTGCAGATTTTGAAGGGTCCTTCAGGTTGCATGTAGATCAATCCCTATAGCATGGGTCATATAATCCCCAAGTTGCATCTCCCCTGTAGTTTGATGATGTTTGGATGTAGCTTGAAAATTTTAATGATTGTTGAACTTCATTGAAAAGGGTCTACACACATGGCTCAACCAACTTTGCAACATCATTTTATTTCCTCTTCTAGACCCTAATAGCCTATGTTGCATTTATTTTGTCACCTTCCCTAATAAATTCTACTAATTATCTAATCAGCTCACCAACGAAGTGCACACTAGGAGGAAGAGCAAAAGGGAATGAGAGAGTTGTGGTCCCATCTAATTTATTCTTTGCAAGAGAGACCATTAATGTGGAGATTAGGAAAATGTTATACCCAGGCCCAGCCTAAGAAGTGACAAAAGGGCTCGTAGGGAGCGGTGGTGGTAGTGGAGATGTAGTGGATTCCATTTTTTGGGAAGGCTAAGTTGGAGGTAACGCAGTGGTAGCAAAAGGGGTAGCAATGGTAGTTGCAGACTAGGCTCCAAAAAAAGGTGGGATAGACCATGGCAAAGTAAAAGCTACATGTCTAACTTAGGAGAATTGAGAGAAACATCCTGTGACCGTGGTAGTACAGAAAGAAAGGTCGACACTTGAAATAATTAGGGGCACATATATAAAAGAGGTAGCAGGAGTAACCAAATATTGTGTAGCAAGAAGAGGGGGAGAGAAAGATACCTAAGTTGCAGAGCAATTTGATCCTTGGCTCATTGTAGGCTCTTGTGAGCCTTCTCCAAAAGTTGCATCCATGCGTGACCTCTTATCGAGTGGAGACTTATCCACCTCTTTGACTTCTAAAGGTTTTTGGGATACCTTAGATCTTTTCAAAACCCATTTGTGTGGTATTGAGGCCTCCGACTATGATGTAGTCACTTGAAGTCTCAGTGGAGGTTTACCAAGCTTCTTTGTCACTTTTCCATTTTTTTGTGTTTAGGCCTTTTTCACCTCCTTTCCCTTCACTGTATATGCCTTACCTTCCGAGCTGCATCTATATCCTCATCATTTCTTGTGTCAATATCTTCATTTCCTATGTTCCATAGATCATCAAATCTTTCATCCATGTCTACCTCCTGTAATGGAGCATTAAGGCATTTTATCTCCTAACAATAAATCCAGAAGTCTATAATTTTTTCCTAACTCCATTACCAATGCTTGAACAATTCATTGCAAAGGGTAGCCCCCATTTGGTGCTTCTCATTCAGTTTCTCCAAAGGGAAATAGAAAGAGAGCCATGGTAGCCTCTAATCTTTAGTAGGAAAGTAGGCCAGCTCCATAGATAGATCATCTTATTCTGATTGTGGATTCTACCGAGCTTCCTATTAAGGATAGGAGCTATGAGTCACCTTCACTTTTACGTCAGTTAATTCATTATTGGATTTATATTGCCACTTGTCACAAATTAATACCAGACCTAAATGAGCCATCTTGGATTTTAGTAAACCATGCATCTACTTCTTTACCATTATCACCATTTTGAAGCTAAAAGGGTAGAATAAAACACCTTTCTTATTTTTCCCTCTACAAAAGTTGTCAATAATTGAGAATTCTGAAACACCTCGAGGGCCAACACCCTGTTTGTGATGCATACCAAGAGCTAGAATGGTTCCTCGTTAAAGCTATGCATCCTAATGAATGTGAAATCCTCCCCGAGAAACCAATTGGAAGGAGGATGGAAACTCTACATCCACCTTGTTTTCTCAATGGAAAGTTGATAAAGATTGCAGATATCTTCACCAAGCCTCTAGCTCATGAAAGTTTCCAATAGCTTAGAGATCTACTTCATCTTCTTCCCAATGGTCATTATGGGGGAGATAGCATTTATATATCAATGTATGTAGCATTGTCAACAATAAGCCATGTGTAGATAGAATTTATATATCAATGTACATAGCGTCATCAACAATAAACCATGTGCAACAGTCATCTTTGACATTTATGTAATGCCCATTTGGATTATTAAGTTTGTAGCTATCTTTTCTTGACTTTCAGGTTTTTCATTTAGTATTATGGTTGAGTTATTGTTCATTGTGGTTGTGTGCCATAACTCCCTTGTAAATCTGGATCTCTATATAATAGATTCCCTACCTCTCATCTTATCAAAGAAATTTGAGGTGTTTTTATATTGTTTGTTTTGTGATCAACAGATCACCACTATTTTCCTTCATCGGCCATATTAGATACATTTACTTATCTCATTTCTATTTCTTGTTGAGCTAATGTCCCAACACAAATTGCATCACCTATAGATGAATTGGGTTCAGACTCCTTGGAAAGCTTATATCCTCTCTCTGTTTGATTTGGAATTCGTTGTGATCAGCTTCATCTAACTCTGAATCATCTAGGAAGTCATCATAATCATTATGTTGTTGGGACTTATTTCTCAAGTCCGTTGATGAAACTACTTTAGTACACTCAGGATTCAATGGTACTTTGTGTCTCTATCAAGGTATGCCATTAGGGTTATTTGCCATCTGTCCAAGTTCTTTCCCAAATCTATCTTCCATCCCTTGAAATTCCTTCTAAGGTTTATCTTATGTCTCTCGAACTTCTTAATCTAAGTAGTTTGTTTAAACAAACAATACATAATGATAGCACTATCTGGAATGCCAAATCTGAGGTGGCTACTTCTTCTTCATTTTTCTAGCCAACTCACTGACTTGTTTATAAGAATGTTAGTGTGTAGTGATATTCGTGCTTCTTCCACGTATCCAAAAAATAACTGGCCACATTGGAAAATATTTTTACGAGGGCCGCCCCTCTTCGTGAGGCTTGCTTCTTTACTCGGTTTTAATTGTAAGTTGTAGCTCAGCATCATTGAGTCTATCTAATGCATGGTGGCACCCATTGTAGAGGAGAAACAAATTTTTAGAAGGGTCGACCCTTTTCACGAGGCTTGCTTCTTTACTGGGTTCTAATTGTAAGTTCTAGATGCACCCTTTAGTTTATCCAATGCATGTAAATTTTTTTATAAAATAATTAATAAAAATTGGAAAGTATAATAATCAAACATATTAATTATTATTTATGTAATTAATTATGATTTAAATGTGTGAACCAAAATTTATTATATATTATTAAAAAATTAAATATTGCTTAAAGTATTCAATTTAAAAAAATATATATATATTTACAAATAAATAAATATTTTTCTTTCTTTTGTTTCAAATTTATAATTTTTATCTATTCTTTATATTGATATTAAATTTTATTTGCATCAATTCATTTAGCTTTTGAATTATGACTATCACTTATTATTTCTCACATGTGTTTTGGATGTGTATATGAAACCACAATTTATCTATTCTTTATATTGATACTAAAGTTTATTTGGATCAATTTGTTTAGCTTTTGAACTATAATTGTCACTTATTATTTTTCACTTGTGTTTTGGATGTGATGTTCATTAGATTTACCTATCTATGAGTTCTCAAATTCGTTTAGCTTTTGAACTATAACTATCACTTCTTATTTTTCACGTGTGTTTTGGATTTGATGTTTATTAGATTTACCTAGAGTTCTGTGTGTTTTGGATATGATGTTTATTAGATTGACCTGCAAGTTCTCAAATTCATTTTGGATATGATGTTTATTAGATTTACCTATGAGTTCTCAAATTCGTTTAGCTTTTGAACTATAATTGTCACTTATTTTTCACCTGTGTTTTGGATATGATGTTTATTAGATTTTCCTAGAGTTCTCAAATTCGTTTAGCTTTTGAACTATAACTGTCACTTCTTATTTTTCAAGGGTGTTTTGGATGTGATGTTTACTAGATTTACGTAGAGTTCTAAAAGCCACAAATTATATATTCTTTATATTGATGCTAAGGTTTTTCTGCATAAATTCGTTTAGATGTTGAAATATAACTGTCATTTATTATTCTCCACGTGTGTTTTGGATCTTAAGTTTATTACATATACCTACCAATTCTCAAAGCCACAATTTATATTTATTAGATGCATATTCACACATTCAAAAACATAAATTTGAGCTATTATTGTTATATACATCTCATGCCACAAAACAATGAAAACTATAAAATATGATTTCTTCTAGTACACATTTCTTTATGTACTTTATGAAATTTTAACTAGATTTCTTTTTATAATTACTTCAAATTATTAGTTCCTGCCAAGGGAACTATAGGCACCACCGGGTTCTTAACTCGGTATTAATAATTATGTTTTTGACAAATGATAGTTCAATTTTTTTTTTAATTTAACAAATATTTATATATTGTTAAAGTAACATGCAAAATATATAACAAAACATATTTCAAAAATGAATTTTTGAAATATTATTGGCATAAAATTTGAACCAATATAAGCAATTTTCGACTCCATTATCAAGTTACAATTAAAATGGAAAAATATAGGTATTTTTAAGCGGAAGGCATTCCATTGCCACATTTATGTGTGTAAATCAAAAATTCTCACGCCTAGTAATGTTTGCATTCACTTCATCTCTTGTCCTTCATTTTGGACTAAGCGGGTTCAAGGAAGGAAATGGCTAGGTGTGTTCTTGATTTCCAAGGCCAGCCTTGATTCTATAGTTGGCTGAGATGGATGGCTAGGTGTTTTGGGAGATATAAAGAGAGTACGGCTTCCTCGAGTTCATCATTGATTTTCCCTTGCTTTCCCCTAGTTTTATCTTTTTATATTTTTTTCCTGTTAATCTTTTTTTTTTGGTTAAATTCTCAATGAGTTTCACTATATTTATCATTGCTGAAAGAATTGAACCATTCATGACCCTTAATCATTATGATATTCCACAACAATTAGAAGATTCATATGGGGGCTGGTTGAGTCCCTACATTTGAAATTAGCTCTTGGGTTTATCTATTAGTCATTAAATTATTTGCAATCCTTTGCCTTTCTAAAACCCTAAACAAGCCACAATATGATTTTTTTTCTCATTATATTATCTGTGTTTCATTTAGTGGTAACTCTTTGTAATAGTTTTAATGTTTTCTATAATTCTTTTTGTTATCATCATGACAAATGTATTCCCTCTTTAAAAACATGTCGGAGGAAGTCTTTTTATTTTTAAAGGTGACACTTTATATTAGATTGTTCTATTTAGTCGTAAATCGAAAAATTATTTGCACCTTTCTCAAACCCTAAATGAGCCTCATTATGTATTATTCTCTCTACATTTCTTTTGATGGTAACTACTTGTCATATTTTTAATGTTTTCTATAGTTCTATATGTTAATCATCAAAATAAATTTGTATTTCCCCTTCCCAAAACCCTAAACAAGCCTCACTACAGACCATTTTTTAGCTAGAATAAATTACCAGGTTTACTTCTGATAAATTGTGCCAATGTGAAAACAAATGATTCAAGCATTTCTTTATAATTTATCTTTTCATCTTTGCTTAATGTGGTGTTATTAGTATAGCTAAATGGACATAAAATACTTTACAAATATTTTATTTATGTTTAATTCAATGAAACGGGTCTTCTATTGTTGTCTGACAACGTAATGGCTTAGTGTGTGCCAATTTTTTCTCATTAGTGGGTTTAATCCTAATGGTTTGTATTTAAAATGTTTGGAGACAGACCAGAGACTAGAGCAAGCTAATTGTCAAAGAAGAGATAGAAGATTTATTTCCCAATAAGGTGAGTATACAAATTTTATCTTGTTATTTGTAGTTATAATCCTATGTAAGGTCATACTCTGAGAAATTATGTTTGTTGAATGGGTGATTGTGGTCATTAAAGCACATACAGATGATGAATCTAGGCCATTGAACCTAAATTGTGTTAGCCAAAAAGATTTGTCTTCATCATGGGTGTGGTAGAAGCCAACGGATCTAATAAACATTGGGGAGACAGAATCTTTTTAAGGTATTTCAGTGTTGAAGATTGTAATGTGATCTCTTTGTTGGGATAAGGTGCCATTAACCTTGTAAATCCCAATATTGTATTTATTCCATTTATTATTCTTAATTTGTAATTACCCATAAGGGATGAATAAGTTTCACCGGTAGTTTATTACAGAGTTACTTTTACTGCTCAAGGAATCTTGGTAAATAGTAAATGAGGTGAGGTGGAGAATCTTGGTGCCTATCTTAGGGAAATGTATTTTTGGGCTATTATGACGCATGTCATAAGTTTGTAAGAGCATCTATGACAACTTACAACTATCATAAGGTGTAAGAGATTCTATGACAACATATGACAACTATTATTGTCTTGTAAGTTCCTATTCTTGGTTCTAGGCGCCTATTTTGGGAAGATGCCTATGAAAAGTGTAAGGGAATATGTAAGAAGATAATTTTGGTGTATCCCAAGATAGAAATATTGGATTTTATCCATCTCCCACGAATTCCTTTGGTGGGTACTCATTTTGTATAAATATGAGACTTGAGAGTGAAGTTTATAAGAGAGAGAGAGAGTAACAAGAGTAACAGGGTGCTGCAGGATTGAAGACTCAAGAGGAGATTGGAAGTGGATGTATTGTAATCTTGTTTTGAAGATAATACAACTTGGGCCTCTCTTCTTGGTGGAGTTTTTTCCCGCAAGGGTTTCTCCACGTAAACACTGTGTTATGAGTTTATTCTTCTGTTCCATTGCTACCTTGTGTTGTGAAATCTTGCATTCTTATGTTGCTGATTTGTGCCTCTTTGTTGCTGCTATCTTATGGTGATGTTATTGCTGTTATAAGTTCATCTAAGGTGGTTTTATCAAGCATGTTAGAGTGGCTGATTTTAGCATCATAAAGAAGTTGAATCTCTTCATGGTATTTCAAGGATTAAGAAAATTTATTTACAGATTTGCATACAATTTTCAGATTTCTATATTGTAGTAGTCAAAACCTTGTATCTCACCAATTGGTATCATATCTTAGTGATTTGGTGATTAACAATTGGATTAGAGATTGTTCGTTTATTCCAACACTCTTTTACTATTACCTTGAACAACTGCACTTTTGATCATTTGGGAATAGTTAGCATAATGTGAAGGGTCAGGATTGATGCCAATAGGGACAATATTTGTATCTGACCATTTACCAATAGCAGAGACAAAGAACTGATCATGACGAGCAAGATACCATCTCTAGACAAAGTGGTTTCTACTCTAAGAAGGAGGTGGAACAAAATCAAGAGGGTGTTATACAAAACTCACTAGAGCAGGAAAATACACTAAACGATAAATCATTGGCTAATGTTATTGGTAGTAAGTTCGATATAACATTTTGAAGCTACTATTGTATTGGTTGACTCTATGGTGGGTTTCATATTGTTGTCAGTTGCTTCTTTGTTGTACATCAAGTTAGGCTTAATCAAGAATAATGGTTAATGGAGACTATTGAATTGGAGACAGTCCAACAAAGCTTCAACGGCGGGTAAATAATATTGTTCTACCCTTTTTCTGTTATATAGTTTCCATGCAAGATGTGACTTACATATTAAAATATTAAACATTGTTCGTGCAAGATTTTGACCTTGGTAGTTCTCTTTGGAAAGTGAAAATTTAAATCGCTCAGCCACTTCTGGTTTGCGCTTACATTTTTCTTGTAATATTTTTTTTTTATAAATCTTTTCAAACTTGTCCAGATTGGATTATGTTTTGGATGCATGTCCCTTTATTTTAATTATTGAAAGTTCTTTGTGTGCAGAAACTACGACAACAAAGAAGAGAGAAAAGAGTGAATGAGCTCCTTCGTTAGGATGAAGAAGAAATAATTAACCTTGAAAACTCAGCTATTATAAGATTTAAAGCAGCGGATTCAGCATATCTGGGAAAATACAACATTTGGAGACGTGAGTATGAGAATGACAATTTAGATTCCAAAATTAAATCGATTAGAGATCAAATTCTTATGGCTCAGGTATATGCAAGCATTGCACGGTCTAGGAAGAGCCTTGCTATTTATGATGATTTGATGAAGCGGAGTAAGGAAATCCAACGTGCACTGGGTGAAGCACGTTTAGATTCAGAACTGCATCACAGGTAAAAATAGATTTCAGGTCTACAACAGTAAAAAACGTATTTACCATTACGTTTGATTGTATTATACAGGATTATCTACCTTTCGGGGAATTGAGATTTAGATATTTATTGGTCTTTAATAAATAACACACTTTTTCCGTGCACCTGAAAAAATCAAGGCAATGGGTCAGGTCCTTTCTAGAGCCAGAGAAAAATTATATGATTGTGCTACTGTAACCAAAAAGTTGCGAGCGATGCTTCAGTCTGCAGAGGAACAAGTAAGAACATTGAAAAAGCAGAGTACATTCTTAAGTCAACTTGTGGCAAAAACTATTCCAAAAGGTGTGAACTATTTGTCAATGCGATTGACGATTGACTACTACTTGCTTCCACTTGAAGAGTGAGAGTTTCCAAAATACCTCTCTATGTTAAACCATCTTCGATTCTATTTACCACAAGTTTATCCAAAGCTGGATAAAATCCTCCTCTTGGATGATGACATTGTTGTGCAGAAGGATTTGGCTCCACTCTAGTCTGTTGTTTTGAGAGGGCTTCCTTTGACCAACTTGATAATGTAATAAGTGCTTTCATACAAGGGTTTTGGGTATTGTTTTTAAGGTTTCTTTATTTTGCCAGGAGAAATAGGATTTGTCCAGTTAGAATCACAGGTAATGTTTGGAGTTTTGGTCTGTTAATGTCTGCTACTTGGTCATTGTATTCATTTGGTCACTACATTGTGGGGTAACAAGAATATATGTGCTACAAAAATTACGAAGACTACTTTGGGCTTTACTTTATTGGGTGACAAGACATAAATGATTTCCACCTGAAACTTTCCCTGAAGCCTTAAGAGAAGAATGGCTTTCTTCGCGGGGTAACCATTAGCTATTATTAGCTATTAGTAAAACATCATTGTGAAATTAACATTTCAGTGGTCTGATACCACTCGCAGGATCAGGGAATTCCCAGGAACACAAAATTACGCTAAGATAGATAAAAGTTAAAACCATATAACATTACTACATGGGATAACTTTAGAAGTTTACAAAAAGGGGTATATTCAGCCTCTCTGACTACAACCAATTTGGATAACTTCCAAGTACCCACTTAACATATTAACACTAACATCACAATAAAAATTACTAACATACAAACATCCGAACAACAGTTTATTATTATAACCTAAGTCCTACACGCACCACACAAAACACGCTTTTAGATCATATCAACCACAAAAGCCAATACACATTGATGGGTTATTTACATGAGAATTCCCTAACTCAAGGTTAAGTTCAGTAGTGCATTAAAAGTGTTGATTGTGTTTTAAGTACTAAGTGATATTGGAAAAGGTTATTCCACTTGTTGATTGTTAATGAACAAATCTGGAAACATGCTCTATGTGATTTGTGAGATGTGAGGACCTGTGTACTATATGTTTGGTCTGTGGGGGTGATGATGTGTTTGGAATAAAGCAAGTGTGGGATAGGACAAAATTGGATCCACTTTACATATTGAGCTGGTTCTAACTGTCATTGTTATGGACGTTATTGCAATTGTCAATAGTAAGTATGGGTCATTCATTTATAGACTTATTTAGTAACCAATGTCTTTAGTCAAGAATTCATTTAAATAATTGCAAATAATGAGAAATCAATAAGACCTCGAGCTTAAATTCATCTCTCCATTCAATTTAAACTTTCTTTAGATGGAGTAATAATTCTATTTAGTCTTTACATAAAATTATATTTATTTCTCTATTCAATTGAAATTTCTTTAGACAGAGATAAGAATTGTATTTTGTCTTCACATAAATAAGTACATTTCATTTTTTTGGCAATGATTTATAACTATAACTATTATTTGTTTTATCAACATTGTTGCTAAAACTTATCAAATGCAACTAATTAAAACATAACTATTTTATAACTTTTTGGCAAGAACTTCGCTGCCTTGCAACTCTTGTTTTTTGTTATACTTTACACTGATTACTTTTATTTTTTACTTTTATTTATTTTTGTATAGTTCTTTCTTAATAATTATTTCAATTATTTAATCACTCATTATCCTTTTCTACCATAAATTAAATAAATTTTAATGACTTATTAATTTATCTCTTTCTGCCACATTTGAATAAAATCATTATTTAATTGAAAAGACAACTTTCACATGTCTTCTATAATTAAATAATGTTTTCATTATTTAATTATTCACTTTCCCACCCAAATTAAATAATTTTATAATTATTTAATTTCCTCCAGCAACCTCTTTTTCTATTCCAACCTCTTTATCCGTGTCAATCTTATCTCTTCATATCTCATTCAATTTCCACCCTCAATTCAATCTCATCCATTCATTCTTATATTTTCCCTAATTTATCCCTAACCTTATTTCATACTACAACTTTCATTCTTAGTCATTGATTGACATATATTATTGGGTTTTAATCCTAGCTCTTCATTCTAATTTGGTTTTCTATATAAAGATATATCATTGTCATTTCAACCTACCTAGTTCATGCTAGACTATTGCTATCAAAGGAGACATGTACAATCTTCAATTAAATAATGATTTAATTCAAAAATGGGAATAAAGGATAAATTAGTAATAAAATTTATTTAATTTATGGTAGAAAAGGCTAATAAATATTTAAATAATTAAAATAAATATTTAATTATAGTAGAAGGATGATAATAATTAAATAGATATAATTTATTTAATTATAGAGGAAAGGAGACATTAGTGATGTAAATAAATAAATAAATAAATAAAATTTATTTGAAATAGATCAACAAGACATACATGAATATGAATGATTGAGGCACCTGACCTCCATGAAATCAGGATAGGAATCCTCACTCATGGAGTGGTGGAAAGTTTCCTACCAAAAACATAGGAAGAGGTATCAAAAGTAAGTCGACACCTCTAAAGAAACCTATCTACATTGAAACCTCATAGAGAAAGAGTCGATGGTATGCATAAGTAAGCTTAAAGCTTAAGGGTATGCATATAATGCAATATAAACATTAGCAAACCCTATGTGAATACTAAATTTCTTTCAATAATCTTGTTGTTTACAAATACACAATTTATATTTATTAGATGCACATTCACATAGTCTACAACATAAATTTGAGATATTATTATATATATCCCATGCCACAAAACAATGCAAACTTATAAAATATGATTTCTTTTAGTACACACTTATTTATATACTTTATGAAATTTTAACTAAATTTTTTTATAATTACTTCAAATTATTTTTTGTTATACTTAACATACACTAATTACTTTTATTTTTTATTTTTTAAGGTTTTTACTTCTCCAAATTAATCAAAATTAATTACTTTAATAATTTCAATAATTTTAAATTTGAGATCTTCTATCAAATTTAATTTAGACTTATTATATATTCTGTATAATGTTAGAGTTCATTTATATTTATAGAGATATTAGTTACTTTTGTATATTTATAATGTTTAAAAATAATAATATTATTGTATTTTTTTACATTCTAAGTATATATTTATTTTTAGAAAGGATATATCTTCATTTTTCTTTGAAATTTTATATTGAATCTTCTTAAAAAAATTATAATGAATCTTTATCATGATTCTTATTTTCAAATTGATTTTTGTTTTATGTATTTTGATTATAGGGTAAAAAGGGATTTCTAAAGGGTGTTAGCCCTTATACAAAAGGGAACTAAGAAGAAACAACATTTTTTTTTAAATAATATTGAAAAACAAAACAAAACAACATATGTCATTTTATGTATTAGAGGTCAAAATAAAAACTTAAACAAAACAACATATGGCATTTTATGTATTAGAGGTCAAAATAAAAATCAATTTCACCTTAAATATATAAAAATTATAATTTTTTAAAGAGACACAAGAAATGATACTCCAACTAATTGTGGCCACCACTCTAGGCACCTCAAATATAATTCTTCATAATTCCTTCTATGAACTACTCTAGCTTTTATCATGAAAATATTAATTTACCCTTAGGGCTCTTCTCTAAGTAGCAATCAAATTGTTTGAGCATGTAATCTATAATAGATAATGAACTATATCTCTATACCATTCATCTAAAGTAATGTTGTCTTTGAAATATTCCTAGAATACGAGTTTTCCACAAGCTCCTAATAAAGTCTATTAAATATCTTAATCTCTCACCAACTTTATGGGCTATATCTCTATGTTAAACCCTTGGAGGATAACCATCCATTTTCCCCTTCTTTCACTTAACTTCCTATGCAAATTTAGATTTCATTGCATTTTTGAATGGTAAGTTCATGAAAGATATAGGTTTTTCAACATATTCTCCCTTCTAAGTAAAAATGCCAACATAGGAGCGTCTCAAAGAAAATCTATAAATATTAAATGGTTTAATATAGTAACGACTTGACAACATAGGAGCATTGGTTATGGCCCCTTTGACCTCCTAAAAAAATTCTTAGCTTCCAAGGTCTACTTGATTTTGGCATTCTTTTCAACACATCATTCAAGGGGCGTGCATTTCAACAATACCACTGATGTAATATTTTATAAAATTGATCTTTCCAAAGAATGATTTCTCAAAAAATTTGTGAGCTTGTAATACCATTTTCTTCTTAATTTTTGTCTAAGCATAATTTCCATCTAAACCTAATTCTATTCTTTTTTGCACCCTTATAATTAAATAATATTGATTATTTAATTACTCTTTCTTTCTCATCACTTCTTTGAATTAAAAAATCATTTTAAATTATTTAATTCCTAACCTAATTTCATCTTTGATTAAATAAAATTTTAAATTTTAAACAATTTTAACCTAAAATTCTTCTATAATTAATTAAATATTTAATTTAATGAATTATTTATACGACATGAAAATAATAAACATTAATTCTTTATTTATAGAGTGTTGGCGAGTTGCCTCCTAAAAACATAGGAGGTGTCGAAAGTGATTCAAAACCTATAAAGGCATCTATCTACATTGACACCTCACTAAAAAAATAGTCTATAAGATGCCTAAGTAGACTTAAAACTTAAGTGTATACATATAATGCAATATATACACTAACACCCCCCTTTAAACATAGATTTGGTGGGTATGAAAGAAATGGGTCCCGACTACGAACCTAGTGATGAACAATGTAAAAGGAAAAAGATATGGGTCTCAACTACTAGCCTAATGAGGTAGCCATGTACAACGCAACCTCTCAAAAGGAAAAGTAAGATAGAAAACCTAGGGGGAAAAAATACTCTAAAAGGAGAGAAGATGAGGAAAGGACCAGAAATCCCTCCCTTAAGGATGATGTTGTTGATGATGTAGACCACACACAAAGAAGAGCTCATAGATGATTGAACTTGAATTCTATAAAAGACTTGGTGAAGATGTTAACAACCTACTCTGAAGACTAGAAGAAGACTAAGTTGATGATCTATCCATAAACTAACTCTCAAATATAATGCATATGAACCTTTATGTGTTTGGTTACTGTTGTTGAACCAAAATCTTGCAAATCTGAATGGTGATCTTCTTGTCGCAATAGATGACTATGGGTTGCTTGAAAGGAATACCAAACTTAGAAAGAAGGCCCTAAAGCCATAGAACCTATGTAGATTGTGAACTCACCCTCTTTATAGAGTATAGAAATGACATGACTTCTTGCTGAATAGTTGGGGACATGAACCAAAGGAAAGAGCTATATAACCTAAATTGGACTTTACAATGTATTGTCTGGCATAATCTACTACAAAGAGAACTAGCAAATGAAGAGGAGAACCAACTCTATAATATTAGTCAAACCCAGATCATGGAAGTAGAGGATCCTCTTAATTTTGCTTTCATTGTCTGATGAGGTTGCTACATAAATCTTAAAACTATGCCTACTACATATGAAATGTCTAACTACCAACAAGTTGTTGATATAATGTAGCATCAACCAATGCTATAGTACAAGAAGTCACAAGCTTGATTCTATATAGAAAGGGAGTCAGAGATTATTTACAAGTATTCATGTGAAACCATGCAAGTAGATCAAGAGTATACTTTGGTTGTGCACGAATGATCCTTGAAGCCAAGAAAGTAATACAATAAGCCCAAGTCTTTCATGTCAAATTTATCCACAAGTGATGTCTCCATTCCTACAATGGTAGATGTACTCTCTTTTTTCATGAAAGTGGCAAGCAACTATTATATTTTATTGTATATTACATAAAAGATTACAAAAATTGGTTCTATGGAGCATATCAATAGAAAAGAACCAGTAAGAAAACCTCTAGTTATAGGTCTGAGCATGAAAAGAAATAGATAAAAATAATTTGTACAAAGAATGTTGAAACTTCAAAATTTAGCATTATCCTAAGCTAACCTATGACACTAACTGACGTAACCTTCCCAATGAACCACCTTCTATGGTTTAAATCGTCAAAAATGTTCAAAACCAACCCTTGTAACATCACAAATGATCATTATTATTACTACAATTGTCAAAGTTTTAAACATATAAGACCTTACAAAACATTTCAATAAGATCATTAACCCAACCCTTCCAAACATTTCAAAACCCATACTAAGACCCAATACAAATTTCACAAAAGCCAGATCACAAAAAACCATAAAGCTATTGTATTTTTCCACCTGAAGCTTTTCAATTGTTGAATTCTCATCCATCCCTTTAGATTCAACATGTTTCAAATGTTTATGTTGCTAAACCTTTGAGCATAATATTGAGAACACTGAGATTCCATGCAAGTGGGTGCATGAGGCATATCTTTTCTAGAAGACATGTGATTTGAATTGTGCCATGGTTAACAGTCCGTTTTGAAAATAACCTGGTTGGCAGGAGTAGAGGTGTACATTACTGAAGAAGAAAAGATAGAATATAAAATCTATTCTTAATTTCTAGTTCCATCAGTGTGCAAAAACTTCACCTATTTTTCCTTAAAGACCTCAACAAAATATTTTCATTTCTGTGTTGCAAATCCAGTCGAATAACATCAAAGATTTCCTCAATACCTTGACATTTTTGCACCAATCTTCTGGGGAAAAGATCCCCAATAAACCCTTCCCCATTATAAAAATTATTTTGCTAGATAGCTCGAAGAACAACATTATCCATTTGAAATTGAAACTTAATATAATTCCTAGCCAATTCCTCAATTTCATTCAGAGATTGAAGCAAATCCAATGCATTGGAAAGAAAGTTAGAAATCACCTATGAGGGGAATAGGAGATGGCAAGCATGAGGACTGGTAACTTCTATAACCAAGATGATTTTGATACATTCCTCCACTCCTAAATAGTCAATTTTGAACATAGAGTTCAATATCTCCTGCGAAATATACTCTTCAATGGGTTTTTGCACAATTTGATTAGTAAAGAAACTCAGTAATTCCAAGGATGGAGCACCATTGCACAAGAATCAATTTCACACAGAAACAATTCACTAGCAAGGTATTGTTGTCAAATGTTGTGAACATTACTTTTTTCTTTCTAAATTTAAATAAAGTTATCATTATAAATTATAGATTCGAGGAGCTAAATGCATAGAACATAGTGCTCCCATAAATTCCCATACATGCCAAATGAAAGCCCAAATATTTCTCAGCAGAATCTATATTAACAATACATGATTACCCTATACCCAAAGGTTTCTGCCAACTTGAGGAATCATAAAGGAATGTGGTGATGTGACCCTAACCAAATATTTCAATTGATGCTAATAACATCATCAGATGATAAATTATCATGCTTTGAGAATGGTGCGAGTAATCACGAGGAATTATAATCCATGGGTATGTGCAGGATCATGATGGGCCAAAAAGTGGCAATATGATGGGTATGTGGTTGACAACTATCTTTTTACCCAAAATTGATGAAACAAAAAGGGTTTTTAAAGGGGATTCTCAGCTTTCCACCAATATAAATTATGCTTTACTTTGAATTTAATAAGCAATTATTATTCATTTTCTATTCAAATTAAGATTAAAGGCTTGATTGATAGGTTGATTGAAAAACATCTATAGCTTTCAAATGGAATCACATTTTTTGAATCCAAAACATGTGTCACATTCTATGCTTCGTATATTATAGGATTAAAAAAAGAAAAATTAATTTCATGAAATTTTGATGAGTTAAGGTAATTGGACATAGAGTTTTTATATTTTTAAAAGTTTGTAATAAAAAAATCATAATTAATTATTGCTTGGAAAAATTACAAAAAAATATGCATCACATTGGGACATGAGTTCCTCTACTTATATCTAAATATTATAAAAAAATATTATCATTTTATTGTGGTTAGGGGGTTAGACAAACACCTACTTCTTATTTTTTCCGAAATTTAAGTAGGTCATTGTGTATTCGAAATTTAAATTTTCACCAAATATTTTTATTTTTAAATAAATCTAGTAGTTTAGAAACTACATTCAATTTTCTACAGATTCTATTCTTACATATTTTTGAAATAATATAGATAAATTATTCATTTTTTTACGTCAAGTTGCCTAACTCTAATTTTTCTAAATTTTTTGCCACTTAAGGGCCTATTTTTTCCATGATGATCTTGCACATACCCCCATCATTAATTCTTATGTTTTATAATATATGCTTCAAACCATTCAGATATATTGCATGAAAAACCTAGTGATGTCAATTCCAGAGTAAATATGAGGACATATGCATATTACTTGGTCAGATATTCATTATTTGGAATAATCGGCTTCAATTATGCTTCTCAAATTTTCTAGCTCATGGATACAAGTACAATCATTATTGTTATTGTTCTTATGAATATAAAGAATTTTTTTTTATCACAACCTAGATTAGCTAGATGGTCTACTAAAAGATTTCCCTCTTTGTAAATATACAAAATTTGATCCTCTTCAAAATCATCTAAAAGTTTCTAGATAATTTGTAAAACATATTTCAAAGCCCAATTGAAACAAAAACTCTCTTTACAAGAATTTATTATTAATAGTGAATCACCTTCTATGTGTACTCTTCATAGTTGAAAAATCATCAAAATATATAACTAGTATCAAAAGTGAATCATTTGGTTCTTATCATTAATATTCCATTTAATCTTTCCTATCAATCATGCCAACCTCTTCTATAAATCCAATCTCCTTTTCCTCACATACCATAATCTTCTATTTTTTTCCATTATTATAATCCTAAGCTAAGTGATTTGTGCACACATAAAATTGAGAGCCACGTTTCACAAATTCAAAAGTGAAAAGGAGAAGAGAAATGGAGGTGAACCAATATTGACATAGGATGGTACAATTATGTTGCTTTTCCTTATTTAATTTCTTATGCCATTTTGTGATCTATTGTTTGGATTTAATATTTATCTTGAATATTATGGATTCTTGTTGTTGTTTAGAATTTTTCCACTGATGCCAATTTTTTGATCTAACATTCCAGTGAAATCTAAAAGAACCTATAATAATCAAGAATAGATAACAAGAACAATGAAAAAAAATATTGCATAAAGTTGACCAATGTATTAGATCAATAGGGAATACATAAATAGGAATGATGAAGGCACCTGAACTCCATAAAATAAGGATAGGACTCCTCACTCATGGAGTGTTAGCGATTTTCCTCCTAAAAACATAGGAAGAGGTGTCAAAAGTGGGTCAAAACCTCTAAATACACCTATCTACATTGACACCTTACTAAAAAAGAGTTAGTAATATCCCTAAGTAGACTTAAAGTGTAAGTGTAACATATAATACAATATATACACTAGTGAACCCCTTAAGCAAAGATTTGGTGGGTATGAAAGAAATTAGTCCCAACTACTAGCCTAGTGAGGTACCATGCAAAAGGAAAAAGATATGGGTCTCAAATACTAGCTTGATGAGATACCCATGTGCAACATTTGCAATCTCTCAAAAGAAAAAGCATAATAGAAAACCCAGTGGGAAAAGAATACTCTAAAAAGAGAGAAGATGAGCAAAGGACTAGAAAGTTCCCCCGTAAGGATGATGTTGTTGTTGATGTAGACCACACACCAAGAAGAGATTTTAGATGAATGAACTTGAACTCAGTAAAGGGTTTGTTGAAGATGTCAACAACCTGCTCTGAAGACTAACAAAATACTAGGTCGATGATCTATCAATGAACTAACTCTCAAATATAATGCATATGAATCTTTATGTTTTAGTTCATTATTTTTTAGCTAGATTATGTACATCTAAATGGTGATCTTGTCACAATATATCACTATGGGTTGCTTGAAAGGAACACCAAACTTAGAAAGAAGGCCCTAAAGCCATACAACCTATGTAGCTGAGTTAACAGGCCCCCTAAATTCATCCTCTTTATGTGATAGAAATAATATTTTTCTTCTTGCTAGATCAATTGATAGGACTTGAACCGATTTAAAGACTATAACCTAAAGTGGACTTCCAATGTTCAATGTCACTAGCACGATCTAAATATGTAAGAAAAAACCAACTTAACTAAAGAACCAACTCTATAATGAATCCAAAACCCAAGAATATCATGAAGGTAATGAAGGATCCTCTTAGTTGCTTTCCAATGCATCTCATGAGGTTCCTACATAAATCTTAAAACTATTCGTACTACAAGTAGGAAATTTCTAACTACCAACAAGTTGTTGATACAATGTAGCATCAACCAATGTTATAGTACAAGAAGTCACAAAATTGACTCTATACAGAAAGGGAGTCAAAGATCATTTATAAGTAGTAATGTGAAACCATACAAGTATTTCAATAGTATACTTTGGTTGTGCACAAGTGATCTATAAAGTGGACTATGAAATCCCAATGCCAAGGAAGTACTACAATAAACCCAAGTCTTTCATGTGAAATTTATCCTCAAGTGATGTCTTCACTACTGCAATGGTAGATGTACTCTCAATAGTTGAAATATCATCAAAATATAAAACTAGTATAAAAAATGAATCATCTTACTACAATAGATAAACATTAAGATCTAAATGACATATAGTAAAACCCCATGATAGGAGGTAGGAATACATATTGGCATACCAAATCCTAGGAGCTTGTTTGAGGCCATAGAGAGATTTCCTAATACTACAAACTAAGGATGAATATTGAATAAACCCTTGTGTTTGTTCCATATAAATTTACTCCTCATGGTGTCCATGAAGATATACACTCTTCATATCCATTTTATGTACAACCAATACATATGCTATGACTATATCTACTATGAGTCAAATTTATGTCATCTTAGAAACTGGTGCAAAGTTATTTGTATAGTCAATGCCTAAAACATGTGAATAACCTTTGGAAAAAAATCGTTCTTTATATTTATCAATTGAACCATGTACTAAAAATTTATTTCAATACGACATCTATATTGAACTATCTTCCTTCCCTTAGGAAGTGAAGTCAAATCCCAAGTGTGATTTCTTAGTGCAGGAGCACCTAGTTGAGTTCATGCCTCCATAAGGCCATTTTGTATTTTTTTAGTTTTGGGTGTGCTTCTTTTGTAATAATGTCTTTCTTGACCATTTCACATGTTTTTGAGTTATTTTTGGGTTGCTAGGAGGCTTGTAGGGTCAAGTTGTAAAATCTTACAAAATGTTGTCAACTTTGAAAAAATTGTCAAATCGAAAAAATATAAAATGAGGAATATGAAGGGTCATTGTGGGAAAAGAAGTTATTTGGTCATTGAAACTCAAAGGGTAGTTAAGAAATTGATTTCAAATGTTTAAATTGGACTTGATAAGGTGAGACCAAGGTCAGTAGCTTCTATTTTGAAGAGAAATCAATACCAAACCCTTGTTTTTCTAAAAATTCCAACATTTTTTGCTATTCTAGAGCATTGTACATTTTTCGTACAATTTTTTTATGATTTATAGTTGATTGTAATAGATGTAAAATTGAATTATATTTCTATTGGTTTTGGTATCATTGGATTTTGTTGAATTTTGAGAGTTTTATTGCCATTTTACTCAAGATAGGTTTGAAACCCTAGTTCAATAGGGTTGACAGGAAGAAAAATGTAGAACTCTCCATTCCACTGATGAAAACTTGTCAAACTCAGTGGAATGGAAGTAGATAGAGTATATTTTGATTTTGTGATATTTTTAGGAGTAGGTTACAAGTTTTTTTGAAGTTTTGATGATGCCCTAGTTGGAAAACCTCATTGTTTTGGGCAAGATTGATACCTAAAAGGTAGGGTTTGATGAAAGATCATTGGAAAAGGTTGGAAATTGGTTTGAAGAGTTTTTTTAGAACATATTACACATGGTAAATATGTTTGTGAAGTGATTTGAGGCTTGGGAGTCATAGAATCAATAAACCCTTGGTGAAATCAGCTTAATTAGGCCTTTGTGCAAACGTAACAACAAAGATTTGAGTCTTGTTCCAAAGAAGAGAGTTTGAGATATGTTTCAAAAAGGCTTAATGGGTATTTAAAATATATTTTGGTTTTTGGATAGGATTTATTTTCTAAAATTTATGTTCAATTTATGGTGAATTTATCCTCTTTTACGCCTATTATCAAATGTAGCAGTAAGCATTTGAAGGGTTTGTTACAAAAAAACCATCCCTACACTTTTGATATATTTTGAAACATGGAAAAGGATATCTAGAATGGTAATTGGTTTGTCTATTTTCAATTTATTTTGAAATTTATGTTGACTTTTTGTTGTCTGGAATGCTACAAATAAAGTTGATGAGACTGTGAGAAGTACCGAGTTGGGATTTTCAAGGTTAAAAGATTGTCCAAAGCTGATTGATTTTTGGTTTGATAATGATATCCCTTCCTATTGTACATAATTTCTAATCAAGGAATAATATTCCTCATCCATAGAAATATCCCACTCAATTATATCTAATGTCTCTCTAAATCTATGTGGATTAGAAACTCAAGCAAAAAAGGCATGTGGCCCCCCTAAATTTTTTCTTGAAGTTGTATGTCATCTATTGATCTTGTAACCATATATCTATCATGTGTATATTTTAAGATGTGGGTGAGTCTAGTTCAAATATATCTACTTCATATGCAATCCATGAACTACATGAATATAAACCCTCATCACTGTACACACTATGAGAACTAGAAGAAGAAGAAGATCATGCACTAGGAATATACTAGGAATGATTTGACTCATCTATACTCTAATACAGATTTAGTGAGTGAAAAATATTTTGAGAAGTGTTAAGTATTGTTTCAATAAATTTTGCTTGAAAATTAGCACTTCTCTCAATAAACAACTCATGTCTAGTAGGGTATAATAGGCAATAGCCTTTTACAGCATCTGGATAACCAAGAAAGATGAAAATTTTATATTGTGGATCCATGGCCTTGTAATATTCATTCAATGTTTGTTCCATGGAATGAGAGCCAAAAACCCTTAAATGATCAATTGGTGGTTTCTATCCTTTCCAATCATTAAAGGGAGTGATATCCTTCAAGACTTTATGAAGAACTCTATTCTAGTAAATATAATAGGCACAATTGACTACTTCTACCTAATGTGATGGTATGTATCCCTTAGAGTGAATCATACAATTAGCCATCTCTTTTAAAGATCTATTTTTCCATTCAACAATGTCATTTTGTTGGGGGTATAAGGAATTGTGCATTATGGATATATCCTAGGCTATGATATGCAAAACTTCTCAAAATAGTTGTTGAAATACTCACCCTCGTTATCTTTTTAAAGAACCTTGATTACTTTCCCTAACTTATTTTGGCAAGATTTTGAAATATTGCAAAGATTCAAACACTTGATTTTTTCCTAAGGAAGTAGACCCAGGTAAAACATGACAAATCATCAATAAAGATGAGAACATATCTATCCTTTGTAAACTATGGATTGGGAAAAGCCCATGAAAGATCACTATGAAGAAGTTTTAAGCCTTGTCTTTCCCTCCATCATCTAATGTCAACATATCCTCCTTACAAATATGTTGGTCATGATTGTTCATGAAAAAATTGGTAGAAATAGGGGAGGTGTTGGGAGGTGAATGGAGACTAGGTAAAGAGGTGGCAATGAATTCATCTTGTGTTGCTATACTATCTTCCCAACGGGAATGAGGAGAAGGACAAACAAGACCTTCATGATGCTGAATGATTTTACCTTCTTTCGCCAAGATACCTTCATCATTAAAAGGAGAGATATAAAGGGAAGGAAAATTATGATTATTATTTTTATCTATATTTGTATTCCCTTCTAGCACATCATCCTCACAAAAGGGAGAGATATGAGGTAATTTAGGTTCAATAAAAGCGTTAATATGTTCCTTCTCTTGTGCTAAGAGACTATCATAACTAGTGAATGCATTGAAAGAATGATTAACATGCTTATGAATTAAATTTTTCTTTGTAAATTTGGAGAAGATTGAGACTATCATTTTGAAAAGAAACAATCTATGCTAAATCAAAATGCAATGCAAAGGGTTGAAATGAAATTCAATTTTTAGATGTTGATTGACTAATTATAATATGTAACAATATGAGAATTCAAACTTGAAATTCAAGCCATGCATGAAAAGAGCTAATTTAGGCTAGATTTAATGAAATGCATGATACAGAAATGCAGCCAACTGATACAGGTATGAAATAGTACCAAACAAAAGCCTAAAAGCAGGGTTTCCAGCTCTATTTAGGACAATTATAGGGGTCAAAAGTGACTAATTCGCCCAGGGTGGCGAATGAGTCCCAGTATGGACTTTTTTCTGAATTTTTTCAGAAATATTTAAGTGATCTTGATGTGTTCTAAGTGCTATGATGTAGAGCTAAATAAAAAATGCAGAATTTCAGAAAATTTAAATGAATTTAGATGCCAAAAATGCAACCTAAATACACTTTTTATGAATGCAAAATTTAACACGTAGCATGCAAATGAATCTTGCAAATCCTAATGCCAACTAGATCGATGATGATGAAGGACTCCAAATCAGAAAAGAGAAGTATTTGAGAAGCGCGTTCACTAAAATGAAATTAAATATTTTGACCCCTATGGACAACTCTTGCTCTTCTAGGGGTTTTCACCTAAAAGGAGAGAGATAGGAACAAAATGCACATTGTTTCACTCAAGATTAATGTAAGGATGGATGGGATATTGATGTGAAGTGTGTTTATATGTGTTTGAATGCTTACAAATAAAAATAAATGAATGCAAAATAATCCAATACAAGATGTTCAAAAACATAGTGTTGATTGCAAGTATGAACTAGAAACCTAAATAAATGAAAACAGAGATTGATGAGACTGATCAGAGTGCACCTAGAGGTAGATTGCTATTATTGGAGAGTACTAGAATGTTCCAGAAGTCATTGTCAATGGCCACTGGGACTAATATGTATTGTTTATTTTCCTCTCCCATTGCTACTAAATTATTGATTTGCAATTCTCTTATCAATCTCAAGTGAATTTGGAGAGAAGTGTACTCTCATTCCCTTCCCTATATGAGTTATTTGATACACTAAAATTAGATTAGTTGATAGTGAAGGTACACTTGGAAAATTTAAAAATATTCCTCCTTCAACTTCAACAAACCCTCTTCCTTTTTACCAATGATACAGTATCATCACCTAAAGTGAATTTGGACATATTGGATGGCTCTAAGGATGAAAAAACTTGTGAAAAACCCATATGGTGTGAAGCACTAGAGTCTATAATCCATGGAGATGAAGATGCTATAGAAACTAAGGCTTTTCCCTTTCATTTCTCTTTGTCCTTAGTATTTCTAGAGTTAATGAAGATGCCCTGATAGAATTAGGTAGCCCTATATTATTCTTTTTGAGAATCAAGTCCTACACACCGTCTTATTGTTACCAAGTGTAAGGGGGAAATAGCATAAGGAAAAACAACAATGAATCAAATAAAATAAATTCAAACTAAGATCAAGTTCTAAACCCATACTCATCAAATGAATTCAAAACAAAGAAACTTAAATGAATTCAAACTAAGAAACTTAGATGAATTCAAAACAAAACAAGTCTTACCATACCATGTCGAAGTTGTAATCGTATTGATGTTGGATTGCATAATCAACATGAAGCCTCCATTTGATGTTGCATAAGCTTCAAAGTGTGTTAATAGTGATCAAAGATGAGTGTAAAATCTCTCAATGATTCAAATGTCAATTTAGCATGACTTCATTGCATAAAATCTATAGATTCTTTGACCATTTTTTAGAATGAAGAGGGTTGTTTTATAGATTTCATGTTTTGAGATGAATGATCGAGATTTCATAGTAAAAGATCATGATCAATGGTTGAGAACCATTGAGAGGAAATAGATTGGTTAGTTATCTTCTTTGATTTATCCAATTAAGGATTTTGATTGGATTGATTAGGGGGATTGAAGAAATTAGGTTGAGAGCTTAGTAGCATTGAGGAATAGATGAGTTAGTCAACCAATTAGAGTGACAAATCAGTGGTAATGATTTTCTCAATTACAAAACAGATGAGGATAATTAATTAATTAATTAATTAATGTTGGAGATGAACGTGCAAGTCATGTTTGACTTTAACAAATAAAGTTGGATTTGTTTGTTGACTATGTTGAATGATTTTGAATTTAATTGATTTAATTATTCAAATTTAGAGAAGGGAAAATGGTTTAATTAAATTGCTAATGGTAATAATTTAATTGATTTTCACCTGATCTCTCTTTGCAACATGGTATATAAAGTAATTTCCAAAGTGATGGCTAATAAGTTAAAAAACATTTTGCATTGTATTATCTTGAAGGAGCTGAGTGGATTTGTCCCACAGGTAAGTTCAAGAAGTTGATTCCATGAAACATGGAAGTTTTTGCCTTAGCCAAAACAACAAAATCGACATTGCAAAAATGGGATCCCGCTTTTTAAGAAACAAGATCCCATTTAGCTTCAAGATCTTGAGCCTAAATTAAAAACAAGATCTTAATTTTTTAAAAACAGGATTCCATTTTGAAATTTTTCCAAAAATGGAAAGTTTCCAAAACGAGATCCCGATTTGAAAACTTTCCAAAAATGGAATTTAAAATAAGGTTTTGAAAATTTTCCATTTTTGGAAAATTTTCAAAATGGGATCTTGTTTTTTTCAAAAAATGGAAATTTTATGTTTAGCAATTTTGAAAATGGGATCCTATTTTGTAGAACCATAAAAACTATTTTTTTATGAAATGAATCCTACTTTACAAAACGGGATCCTATTTCCAAAAAATTGAAATTGGATTTACTTTGTGGTCGAGTTTCTACCTTGTATTTTGGTTGGAGAAAAGCATTGGGAATCTGAACCTAAGCCTTCAACCTGGTTTGACTTGCAAGTTGAAGGTCCTAACAATGTCAAAGAAAAATACTGAGCTTACACATTTGGCTGATGACTTTTTTTCAAACTTTTTTCTATTTTTTAATTAATTTATAATAAAAATGGTCCATAAACTTTAAATATCAAGGTTTTTTACTATTTTAATAACTTTTGATTAACATAACATTTTGACAAATGGATTGCAAAGAGAACAAATTTTAGACAATTCTTTTCATTTAAAATAAATAAATAAAATTGATATTAAGTTTAGGTCATCTTATCGTTATTAAAGGCATGACGATTTTTCAAAACAAAAAATATGATTTTAATAAAATTTAACAAAAAAATATTCAATTAAAAATTATAAAAAAATCTCGAGAAAAACCTTCAGTGAGTCACCAATCTTTTCCCAAAAGGATTTAGAAAAATACGATAATTTAGGTCAAAATATGGATGTCATACACATGCATGGTATGGTAAAAAAAAAAGTGTCTTTTAAACAGTAGTTTCTAGAAACACCTATTGAAACTCAATTTGTACAATTTGGGTATTGAAATAAATTACATATTTGGAAACTAGACTCCAAGTACTACAATTTATGACTAGTGAATTTTTTAAAGATTCGATCTAAGTGCTTCAAATTTTAAGGTCAAATGTGTCAAATTCTGAAAATCAAGAAAAAAACTTCCACTTTTTGGCCAAAAAATGGACTCAACTTCTTGCCAACACACCCACACTGTTCTATAGTGGAAGGAATCATTAAAGCACAAAAAGCTATCGATTTGGTTAGTAAGGCTAGAATAGATAGAATGTTGGTTAAGCTTGATATAAAGAAGGCATATGATTAGGTGAATAGATATTTTTTGCTAATTTAGTTTTAGGAAAATTTGGGTTTAGCTCTTTATGGGTTGAGTGCCTGTGAAAAGTTGTATTGAAACACCACGCTACTCTGTGTTATTCAATGGTATCCCACAAGGCTTTCTTGCATCAAATAATGTCCTAACGAAAGGAGATCCTTTATCTCCATTGCTATTTATAATCATGGTTGAAGTGTTGGGCAGAAATATTAGTAAGGAAAGAGTGAAAGGTAACTGGAAAGGGATTGGTGTGGTGTGGGGTGAGGAAGCAGTTTCACATCAATAATTTGTTGATGTCACTATCCTTATTGGGGAATCTTTGTTAAGAGAGGCACCCATACTGAAATATACACTAGAAAAGTATTTTTTATCTTCAGGTTAGCAAATTGGCATAAATCAAAAATAATTTTCTTTAATGCAAAGTTGGATAAATAGAAAGACATTGAAAGATTTTTGGTTATTAAGATAGGAAAGTTATTAGGTAAGTTTTTGGGAATCTCCCTCTTTGCTGGTGCATGTTGTGCCAATGTTTGGAATCAATTATTATATACTAATTGAGTAGAATGGAAATTCAAAAATGAAAGTGGCTTTCTTCATCAAGTCAGATTCTAATGTTGAAATCTATCATTTTTGTGTCGCTAATTTATTCAATGCAATGTCTTAAATTTCCAACATAGGTAAGTTCGGTGATAAAACAAAATATGAGAATTTTTTTTTTTGTTTTGGAAAACAAGAACAAGATAAAATCCCATTGTAAAAACCTTGGTGTTCTTCACAGTAAAATTTCCATTCTTTTCACCTTAAGTGAATAAATCATGAAGCCATGACATAGTAATAAAAAAAAATCTTCCAATAATGTAAATTACATGCATAATTTTAATAACACAAATTCCAATTTGTTATTGCAATCCAAAGTAATTATATAAATCTTCCCAAAACATGGATATCATATTGAACAAAGATGCCAAACAATATTTAATAAGGATTCCATTCTAATATAATAATTTCACAAATTACAATATTCCAAGAATGTACACAATTACAATGTACACAATTACAAACATAGCTCCACCAAGCTCTAGAGCATAAGATATAGATGGTCGAGGAATCTTTCTTTCAAAACCCTTCTCTTTTGTAACCTACTGAGGAGGAGAAGCATCACTCAAGTGCTTTTCCACCAACCACAAACTCATATGTTGTCCCCCCCACATCTATTAATGATAGATGGCCCTACCCTTCGATGAAGATATTGGTTAGGTAACCTTATATGACATATCACTCTAAGCTTAGTGTCGTGCCTTACACGACTAGGATTTATAACCCTACACTATGTAACCCTCATGTATTTAAATGGACATAATGAACTAACAGTGGAGCCCTAGGAAATCACACTACTTTGGCCAAAGTGTTCTCACTTGAAGTATAATAGAGTGAAGGTATGCCATTCACTTACACTATAGCAAGTTTTTTTAACTTAAGGCCATTATATCTATACTTAGGTAATCCCTCTCCATGGATAAGCTCAATCCCCAAGATAACCTATCTCTTTAACAAAAACCTAAGGTAACACAACTCATTAAGAAAAGTACTAGTTCCCTCTCTTCATTGGACAACAATCCCACTAGTAACCGACTAGCCATCTAGAATAATCAAATATCTAGTTATGATTATCCCTTAAGCTACCTATTTTTAATCATATGTAGTATAATAATACCTATGCCAAACAATCTCTCCTAGCATGGAGTAACTACAAGCATAAATAGTGTTAACATCTACTTTTCTTTCAAAGCAAACATTACTTTTCCCTTATTGCTAGTACCATAATAGAGTTCAAAACAAACAAGAAATAACTCTTTCAATCTAATGCAAACAAAAGAAGAATATCCTCATGCATGTGATAAGCTTTCCAATACACTAGTTGCAAACACAACACTTCAAGAACAACAAATAACTTGCTATTGATCCCTCCAAAAATTTCATGGTAACTACTAACTCACAAGTTGGAAAATACTTCTCTCAAAATAATAATAAACTCTCTCTAATGCTCAAAGCTCTCACTCACTATATTAATAAGAATAATGCATATACGAGGGTTAATAGAATGCAAAACATTGCTCAAGGAATACGTCCCAAAACAGTGAACTAGCTCCACTATATATACAACAATTTGGAGACTGCTCAGCCTACAGTTTAGGCATGAGTTCTAATAGCGAGTACTATGCATAACCTACTCACTCAACTTTGAAATTTTTTTGAATAAATATAAGAACTTACTCAACTAATTAAAACAATAGATTGACCTTATTGATTGGCAACAATGAAAGACTTATCCAAATCAACAAATGATTGATAAAGTGTGATTCAAATTACTCAAACAAGGACATCTATAGTAAATAGGTTTCCAAAGGTGGTACCAAGTAAATAAATCTCTATCCAATAGTTGGTGGTTTGCATAATATTTGAATTAGTCAATAGAAAATAGTAATTACACGATTAGGGTCTAACATAATTCTCCCACTTGGGATAAAGTTTGTCAACCCAAAGAATTCGGGGGTGCGAGATTAAGGAGGTGGAACCTTTTGAATGAAGCGATGGGTGCTAAGCTTATTTGGAGTGTGTATAAGAAGCTAGAGTAGAAATGGGCTCATATTTTATAGAGAAAGTATTTAGATAATATGAAAAAGGAAAGAATCCTTACAATCCAAAATCCCCAAAGAGGCTATGCAATCTAGAATTTTATGCTTTATTTCAGGTTAGTGATCACAAACCATCTAACTTGGCAAGTGGGCATTGGGGATATGGCCAATTTTTGGGATGATTCTTTGGAAGGTTTCCCAGTGTTGAAATAATTGGAAGGAGTAGTAGAAATTAAGAAAATTATGGACGAAAAATGGGGTTCAAAAGTGCAGTACTACATGTTTAAAAAGGATGTTGGCAGGTGTGAAGAGTGGAGCTAGAAATCAGTGGAGGAGTTGAATCTAACAACTTAGGAAGAGGTATTGCTAAATATTTTCAAAAATAGGAAAGTACTGTGGACTTGTGCAAGGGATGAATTGATGTGGTGTGGCTCTAAGAGTGGGGAATATAGTGTTAGGATAGGGTGTAAAATCTTGTAAGACAATTGGTCTATTGAGAGATTGCCTGCTCAACTATGCTAGAATAAGTTTGGTTTTCCTAAGGAACATTCCTTTGCATGGGAAAATGTTTCAAGGGAGAGATTAAAGAAATTAGGCTTCCATGGTCCACACCAGTGTGTTTTATGTAAGGAGCAGGAAGAAATGTTGGATCATCTGCTATTACATTGTAGTTTTTCATATAGTTGTTGGATGCATTTACAGAAGAAAATAAATTGGCAAAGTCCATGTCCCAAATTAATGAACGTGATGTTCCAAGGCTCGAGATCTAATGTCAAAAATTCTACATTTTCTTGTATCTATAAAATTAGCCCAAAAATTTTAATCTAGGAAGTCTGGAAAGAAAGAAATAGAAGGATATTTTAAGAGAAATAGATGAGTGAGGAAATTTTTCTAGCAAAGTTAGAGTTGACCATAGCAGAGGTGGTCAATGTGGCTACATCAAATAAGAACCTTGTAGGTATCCTTTTTGTCAAGCAGATAACAATATTATGAAAGAATGACCAATGATTAAACTCCCTTCTAACTAGGGTGGTTCACTAAGTAGTTCGAAGACAACTGAGGTCAGATAGCTGGAGTGGGAAAAACCTAAAGAGGGATGGGTTAAAATCAAATTTGGTGGGGCAACTAAGGGCCGGAACCCAAGTCCGTTTGGAGTTTCTTGTGTCTTGAGGGACGCATGTGGAAACATATTAGCCTTAGGTGCTCAGAAACATCAAGATGGAACCAACAATGAAGTAGAGGAATATGTGGCATTATTGTTTTTAACTTTGGAAAAACTCTTCTCAGTTTGAAAAGTTCACCTGGAAGGTGACTCACAAATAATTTTGAATGTGTTACCTAATGGTAACTCTCAAGTGTGGAGGATAAATAAAAATTATTCAACTCATTAGGAAGAGGTTGGAGTAGTTCCAAGATACTAAAATTATGCAGATATATAGAAGTTGTAATAGTGTTACAAACTTACTAGAAAATTGTGCAGTTACCAATAAATATGAGCAAGGCAAGGCAGGGTGTATATGGAGGATCTAAGTATTCTTAAATTTTCTACATGCATAAATGGATTATGAAGTTTTTTCTCTTAATCTTAGAGAGTGAAAGGGTGGTATGGTGTTTGAAAGGTGATGTTTAAGGACAGTCGTTTGTCCATGAGTGGATGCTGGAAACTTTTTTCTATTTTTTTATTACCCTTCATTTTTAGCTGGAAGCCTAGTCTTTGTTGTTGGAGTTGTGGCCTTGTTTGGTAAGTCACCCTAGTGGTTTGGGAGTAGGTTGGAATTTTTTCCAAGCTTTTAATTCCTTCGATGTTGAAAGTGTGTTGTTTGGAGCTGCCATGTCTAAGCTCTGGAGTAGTAGTTGTGAATGTAATTTTCATTAGAGAGGTCTTTGGTTCAGCTTGGTGCTAGTTGTTTGGTCGAAGTAAATGGATCTTTCTAATTTGGGTTGAATTATAATTTATGGAATATTAACAAAATTGTTCATATGATTCTCCTACATTTACCTATCAAACAAAAATCATAATATAACACATCCCATGATGATATAGAAACTATTCACGAATTGTAACATAAAATTTTGTCACTGATAGGAAGGACTCATAATATTGCCCATAGGATTTGAATTCCTCTTGGAAGTACCTCAATGTTGAAGAAATTGACTCATCATTTCTCCAAGAAATTATGATTATTGATTCTCACATAGAGGTTTAAAAATTTAGGAAGGTCAACATAAAATGAGGGATTGGCGTTTCCTCTACTATAGGCTATAAAAACATCTCTAGATGTTTACCCAATAATAAGTCACTACACATATTATGTTACTAAGATAAGGTGTCCAAAACTTAATCTAGTGCATGGGACACCACATGGGTCACATAAAGAAAATATCATAACAACACACTAGAATATAAATAAATTATAAGACCATTGTATGACACTAAAGCTTATAATTTCTTGGTAGTTATAATATATGTTGGCAACAAAATGTGAACATCACAACAAAGAACTATCCACATGAATAAATTTAGCAAGCATTACTTTCTCCCCTAATCGCAATAAAAAATAATTTTTTGACACTTAAACATGTTTATTTCACCTCTCAAGTCTAGAGCATAAACATAAATATGTTATTTTATATTATAGAATGATAGCAAATTAATGCAACTTATTAGACCACTTATCACTAAAACACATATAAGGGTATTTAAGAACATGAAGATGTGTGACTATAAAATTAGTTGTATTAGAGCTATGAAATGGAAATCTATGTTGTAGTTGTTTTAAACAAGTTTCATCTCCTTAAGGGGATAAGAACATTCCTAGAATCATAAAAAAATTTGAAGGTATAACCCTACAAATCTTAAGAAAAAGAGACACAATCCTCATCTATCTGTATATTTGAAAATTGTAACACCTTAAAGAGTACTCCAAACCATCTTCTCCCACCACCCATGGATCCTAATAGGAATTAATTTTCAAGATAGAAAATAGTAATTCAATTAAAAATCCACATGTACCAAATAAATAATAAATATTAGGCCTAGAAAACATAAATTTCAAATGATGAAACATCATTAGATAAAGTCCATATGAAGTCTCATTAATAAAATAAAGTTAATGTGTGCCACAAACGCAAAGAAAAAAAACAAACAAATTTGAATTGAATGAGTGTTTGAGGAAAAGGACAATATAAAAATTAATAGGCCAAGTAGACCAAGTTAATAATTTTTTTTACTACCACTGCAAATTTGAAAATTTAAACTTAAATAAATCAATTAAATAAATATCCCATGTAATTGTCTAATCTAACAATTTGAAAGATAAAAAAGCACAAATGACATCATGACATTGATACCTACACATAATCTAGAAAGGGACACATTTTCATTGACCAATGAGAGTTCACCTCCCAACCTTAAGACTATCCACTCCTATGTTTGAGGATATCACAATGCTAACTAGATAGATAATTACTTATACACTCACAACCAAACATAATTTAATTCAACACAATACAACTACAACATCACCCCAAACCCAAATTACAAAAGTAAACAAGATTCCTTCCAAAGAGAAAAGTTAGCAAAATAACACAACAAAACGAACAGATTGACATAACCATGCACAGAGACTCAAAACGAACTTCATTTATTCCCTATATATTAAGGAGAAAGCAAATGGTAACCAAATAGATGTGTAGATAATGTGATCAAAATGATATCAGGAAATATACCGATAGTTCCTTCCATGTTCTCTCTACAGAATCCAATTTTGCTATTAAATATGGTTCCTGCAACAGATTCAAAACCACAATTAAACAACAATACAAGTTGCCAATATAAGACTGAAGCAAACAAAAACAGATCGATAAGAGATAACATCAATAAATCAAGGGGAACAAAAGCATCTTATCCAGGAGCTGTCATTGCATCCAAATAGTCATATATAATATGTTGATTTGAAAACCATTGTTTGATGGATTTTCAGCAGCTTCGTATTCATTTTAAAGTAAAAACTTTCTCTTAAATAAAATTGCAGCTACCTGCTTGGGAATGAACATAAGGAATCAAAAGTGTGGTATCTTGAAAATGTTCCACAAAATACCCACTGAAAAGCCAAAAAGAGCAAAGGAATCAATCCATGAGATTGTAGTAGAAATAATAGGTAAAAATTGGCCATGTTAGCATTGCAATTTGTCTTTTACAAGAAAACACAAATGGACTAATGTGTACAATAGAACCATTCTTCAAATTAGGAGGAAAAGCTCCCTAAGCTCTAAATTAAACCCAAATTAAGCAAAACAACCTAGGCTAAAAACTATAGACAAGATATAAAAATATGCACACTATACAAGATTCATTGAGGGGGTTTTCCCAAAGGAAATGGCTATTTGCCTATGTTTTTGTCTCAGATATAGGTACCAGATTGGTAATAGTCGAACCTTGCAAGAGAATTTTTTTGTTAATTTTAATCACATTTCAAAAAGTGACAAGGAAGTGAGGTATTATTAGAGGAAACAGAGAAAGCAAAAGATACCAAACAACAATTAAAAGCAGGAATTTCTCAAGGTAATGCAGTCCCTAAAAGATAGGGCAGCAATAGCTCATCAAACTCTTCATTCAGAGCAAGAAGAATAAAGAAACCAATCAGGGCACTATGCCTTCTACTAATTTTGCACAAGAGGCGTCTTCATCTGCAGAAATAAACTGAAACATTCCAATGAAATTAGATGCAAGTACAAGACTACTCGAGGCCATGTTCTTATAGAACGAAGCCTTGAAGCAAACAAAGACATGGGAAATCAACAAGACTACTCAGGACTCTCATGTGCGGCGGCATGTGTGGCGACATGAGTTCTAGCTACATTGCTTATGTAAACCCTCAGAGTATCACGCTTCATCAAGCCCCCTAAAATACTCTCTACATGATTAATAAAATCTACAGATAATGTCCGACGATTCGCCTCAAGATGTGCGATGGTCACCTCCTGCAACCTTTTATAAAACTTAGTGGGCAACCGGTTCCTGACAGCATTTTCCCGTGGACGGGTTTCTGCAACAACATTTACTAAATCCTTAAATGCTCTCTCCACCCTGGCTTCAGGAGCAGAAGATTCGGCCATATTAGATAAATTTACTTCTCTTGTTTCTATTTCTTGCTGAGCTGATGTCCCAACACAAATTGCATCCCCTACAGATGAATCGGGTTCGGACTCCTTGTGACTTTGTTGCGATATTCTGATTTTTTCTGATTCTTTCCTAAACTGTCTTCTGTTTTTTCCCTTAACTGTTTTCGGATACTTTCCTATCCTGTAGATAGTGCAGCTGTATAGATAACGCACACAGCATGATTGTAGGATCTGAGTATGTATATGAACCTGTACAGATTCATTGTAAAAATAGGAATGAAAAAATATTCTTCTGAGTTTCTGATTTTCAAGTTGGTATCAGAGCTACGAATTTTGAATCATTTTTTTTTCCCCTTCATTGAACCATGGGCGATTCAGGTTCGGAAGCACTTCAGCCCAAATCTGCTCCTATTATTATTCAATCTGAAGGTTCATCCTTCAATGCAGGGATTGTACTCAATGAAACAAACTATGATCTGTGGTCTCAAATCATGGAGATGCATATTGCTGAGAAGGAGAAACTCTCTTTCATTCGTGGTAATTCACAGCCACCTACCGAGAAGGATGATGGATATGAGAAGTGGTATGCAGACAATCAAAAGGTTAAGAGATGGCTGTTGATGTCTATGTCCCCAGAAATTATGAAGCGATACATTCGCTTACCCACTGCTCGAGATATTTGGAAAGCCCTTTCTAAGGCTTTTTATGATGGAGCAGATGAACTGCAGGTATTTGTCTTGAATTAGAGGGCTTTCTCTGCCAAACAGAATGGCAGAACACTCTCTGTGTATTATGGAGAATTAACCGAGATTTTTGGTGAGTTGGATCATCGTGATAAGGTGATCATGGAAAGTGAGAACGATGTTGAATCTTACCGAAAATCAGTTCAGCGACAAAGGGTGCATATTTTTCTTGCTGGATTAGATGGTGACTTCGAACAAGTCCGCGGTGAAATTTTGAGAAAGGATCCTATTCCTGAATTAGAAGCATGTTATGCATTGGTCCGCCGTGAATCTGTTCGACGCACAACGATGATTGGAGAACCAGAAAAGGCTGAAGCTTCAGCCATGGTGACCCAAAACCGATCTAATCAGAACCGGCCTTCTCAAAGCACACCTAAGATCACTAATGGTGCCAATAAATCCACCTACAAATGCACCCATTGCAATCAAACTGGTCATACCAAAAGTCACTGCTTTGAACTTGTGGGGTATCCAGAATGGTGGGATCGTAGCCGCGATTCACGGAAGAAGAATTCAAAAAAAACCTCCAGTGCTGCGTTTGTTGAAACAAAGACAGAGGATGATGTTGCTGGACAGATCTCAGCATTAGCAACAGCGGCAGGTAATGGTGGTAAGGTTTTAAATATGTCTGCACTTGTTTCTAATAGTGCATGGATAATTGATTCCGGTGCTACGGATCATATGATGTTTGATTCTAGACAAGTCTCATCTCTTAAACCGTCCTCACAAAAATTTGTTTCCACTGCCAATGGCTCTTCGGCCCCAATTATCGGAGAAGGACCCTTACCTCTCACTGATACTTTGAATCTAGATTCTGTTTTAGTTGTTCCATCTTTGGATTACAATTTGTTGTCAGTTTCCCAAATCACCGCTGCTTTACTTTGTGTTGTAATTTTCTGGCCTAATTTTTGTGTGTTTAAGGACATCCGAACGAGGCAAACAATTGGTTGTGGTGTTAGGCGAGGGAAGTTGTATTACTTGGACTTGGTGTCAAAGAGTTCGAACAAACTGCGTCAAGCTCTAATGGTGGATAACTCTGAGGGGGAGAAGCATAAATCTGAAATCTGGTTATGGCATCGACGTCTGGGGCATGCTTCCTTTGGTTACCTGAAGAAATTATTTCCTAGTTTATTTGCAAACTTTGTTGTTTCTAGCTTCCGGTGTGAAGTTTGTGAACTTGCAAAAAGCCATCGTGCTTATTTTCCATTAACTTTGAATAAAAGTCTAGTTCCTTTTATGGTCATACATTCTGATGTTTGGGGTCCGTCCAAAGTCACTACATTGGGTGGATCATGTTGGTTTGTTACTTTTATTGATGATTGTACCAGAATGACTTGGGTGTGCTTAATGAAGTCTAAAAGTGAAGTGAACTTGTTATTTCAAAAAATTTATAACATGGTTCGTACTCAGTACAATGCACAAGTTCAGGTTCTCCGTAGTGACAATGGAGGTGAATATTTAAGTTCTAAAATTTAGTAGTATCTGGAAGCACACAGAATTATACATCAAACTACTTGTTCCAATACACCTTAGCAGAACAGGGTGGCTGAGAGAAAAAATCGTCACTTGTTGGAGGTTGTCCGTGCTTCATTGATAGAAGCCCATATGTCATTGTCTTATTGGGGCGAAGCACTTATCTCTACAGCATATTTGATTAATCGGGTACCCTCCAGCACTATTGATTTCCAGACACCATCCCAGGTTCTCGCTGAGGCGGTTGTTGTTCCAGCTGTCCCAAATTTACCTCCTCACGTCTTTGGTTGTGTAGCATTTGTACACCTCCATAAGCATCAGCGCAACAAGTTATCTCCTCGAGCACTGCGATGTGTCTTTCTAAGATATGCTGCTTATCAAAAGGGGTACCGATGCTATCATCCTCCAACCCAACGAATGTTTATTACATTAGATGTAGTTTCTCATGAAGACTCAATGTATTTTTCCTCTGAGCCTAAACTTCAGGGGGAGTATCAGAAGGAAATTCAGACTCTACACTATGATGATCACATCTCTGAAGATGTTGATGTTCACATCTCTGAAGATGTGGGTAACTTAGACATCTCTAAAGAAGTGGAACTCTCTGAACCTATTAATAAAGAAGTGGGTGAATTGGAGGTGTATGATATAACCTTGGATCAAAATAGTGATGAAC